>PVJH01003517.1:0-140847 GCA_004026705.1 Nesogale talazaci
GCCCTCAGCAAGATGGATGGCTCTAGTGGCTGCCACTGTGAGGTCAGGCTGGGGGGCAGTCGGGAGGATGGTCCAGGGCCGAGCAACGTCTCGTGCTGTTTTGATGCGATGAGTTGTAGGTGACTTTATGGCACATAGCCACACCAACAATGAATCTTTTTGTTTTTCAAATGCCTGCTTCTCAGAGGCTCTCCAGACCCTACTCTATGTTCATATTTGTCATCAATATGTATTCTTGAGCAAATATTTATTTAAGATGTGTTGATATTGATTCAGTCTGTTGTTGGTTTTATTATTGTCACATTGTGAAAGCATTGAAGTAGACTTATGACAGTTCATGGAAACCTGTCATTATCTTCATCATGTATGTGCTGTTTTTTTAAATCATGTCTCACAACTCATGTCTGGAAAATGTCCTGTCTTTTCAGTGTCTTTCAGATATGCTTTTGCCTCATTCTGATGAAGTCTCAGGAATCTTGATACATTGTGGGTGGATCCCAAGTTTATCTGGTCTTTAATGTGCTAACTTGAAGATGGGATTTGGATCTCCACTTCTTCCCCACCCCTTCACATTGATTTAGTTGCTTGACTTTTAACTTCTGGATTTTAAAATATTCAATCTTTAATGTGTTAATATGCTTATGTTTGGTGCCTTCGCCTTGGTACTGGCTCATGGTAATCTGATCCACAACAGAAGGAAACCCACCTGGGGCTGAATGTAATTTGAAATAGTTTAATTCTATTGAGTAGTATAATTTTACCTGAATTAATCAGTAATAATTTAATGATTAATAATTTAATATCTCAATTCCCTAATTTCTCAGTGCTATCTGAAAAGTTTCAATATAATATTAAATGACAGATATTTTCTACTATGTTTTGATCTAGTGGTGCTATAGCTTTTCTGTATATTTAGGCTTCCAGTCTGCTCTGAAATATTATATTGTCAAGTGCAGCTCAATATCTCAGGTATATTTTATGAAATAGGACATTATATGATTTGGATGTGTGTGAACACCATATTATCTACAGGAAGTCATTTGATTCTAATCAAGTTTTATTCCTAAATCCAGATCTAATCTGTTTCTGAATAGAAATAGTTAGATCTAATTCATATCTAGCATTAGTTATCAGAGGTTTGTCTTTGTATATGTTGTGTCTTTCTTTAGATAAAAAAAATAAAGGAACACTTACTGACACTGAAACATACTTAAGGTAATAATGTATTTATAACCTTTATAATAATGCCTTAATTAATAGTTGCAAAATAATTGAATAGCTCTTAATATTCAATACATGGCCCATAAACCAATGTTAACGCCCCCTTAGAATGTATTTGAACTACAGGATCTCAGGTGCTGTCCTAGACCATATCTGTATCTGTACATTTACATAGACTCTGTTGTTTATTATGTCCATATTTAGAAGTACACTAACTTTCGACTTTCTCAACAAAGGAAGAAAATAGGAGACCTGCTCATTTAAAAATTCATCTTCTAGGTTAATCTCCTGATCTTTTCTTTCTCTTTGTCTCAGACACTTAGGCAATAACCCAGATTTAAGGCCAGTGAATGTCACAACTCTGTGAAATGGTATTTATATTCTAATCTCAAGGTTGTACTTCAAAGGTTACAAGTCGGGGGTGGGGGTGGGAAATGTCTTGAAGCATTGTAAAACATAGTGGCACTGCACTAGTGTGCTGCTTTTTCCCTTTGATATAATTACTGACTTTTGTGAAAGAAAAGTTATTTGGTGTGACAAAGGATAGCACATAACATGTTCAGCCATTAAACAAAATATTGGTGGTTTTAGTCTACCCAGAAGCACCTTCAGAATAATGCCTACTTTTCAGCTTCCAAAACAACAATCCAAGTGGTTGTGAATGAGATACCTACACTCTATATTGGATTATGCTAATTACCAGGTGAGCAGTGTTTTGTTTTTATTTTTTCCTGAGAAGGGAGCAATAGGTGACATTTTAGGAATCTTAGTTAGATAGTTGGAAACTCTGCCTTCAGAAAAGTGCACACCTAGATGGAAGTTAAATCAAGAATCAGCAGCTTTACATTTTGATGTTTCCATTCAGTGCATATTTCTAAGCCTTTTTTCCAACTTTGTAGCAATGATTTTGTTCCAAAATCTTTTACTTACGCTTACATTTTCAATGTTGTCATGGATAAAATGTAATGGTTTAAATATACTCAATACTTAGAGTATGTATGAAATACAGCTTGAAAATGATATTTCTAATTTTATTATAGGAATCTTATTCTTTTGGGACCATATTAAAAAATGGAACTTTACTATTACACACATGAGATTTTCATGAGTCATAATTAACTGGCAGCAAAAAACAGAACAGTCTTCAGATAAGAAAAACTAGACATGCAAAATGTACAGAAAAAAAGGGTCTCTTGGTTAATTATATTACAGTTGTCTAAAAAGAAGATAATTTTTTTGGGGGGAGGTTTGTGGGCATCACTGCCCTCTGGTCATCGTGGGAGCTCCCCAGCCTTACTCCAGGAGAGCTGCTGCTGGATTTGAATCACCAGGCCTGTGGGCTGCAGTCCTGCACTCAACCACTATGCCACTGGGACTCAGCCCCTATAATGTGGTTTTTAAAACTTTGTTTCACTAAGGAGTGTTAGCGATTAAGTCTATATAATACTAGATAAAATACTTTCCACGCATATGCATCATTCTATTCCAATTGCATCATATTAAGTTATCAATATCTACTAGGTCCTGGACTACTTCTGTTAGTGAAACTAAAAATTTTGCATGGTAGGATTATTAAAATAATAGCTGATATTTCAGATACAAAGTAAGATTATCAATTAAGTACATAATATCTACCAAAAACTTTTCTTGGCTGTTAAAAGTGAAAGATACATAAATATTGGATCTAAAATATGAATACAAATAATTAAAAAGAAATACGTGTCATTTTTTTATTTTGAGGGGAAAATATTAATCATTTTATAACAAACTGAACAAAACTCTCCATAGCTCTTTAGAGCTATGAGCAAAATCCATGTTTGTCAAATACATACACACACGCACACACACACACACACAAGAAGCAACATGACCCATTCACGGTGGATGGGCTATGCAGAGTGGGTCATAATCTTAAAGGAAAAGGAGTTGCATTCATTCCTCATTCCTTTTTCTTCCTTATCTGGATAAACTGGCAATGTGGGAAGATGGGCTACCCATTACCAGGCCAGTGAGAGCAGCTCCCAAGGTGCTAAAGAGACACAGGTTAAAAGGTCTCAGTGTGTTAGCAATTCAACCTTTAGCAATTTACTAAAATGTGTTGTCCTCAAGTCAGTTCTGATACTCAACAACTGGCTAGAAACCTTTATATCCATATGAATAAGAGAGAACAATTTCCACTTCATCTTATTTGGATATTGTTGTTTCTGTCCCCCATTAAAGAGGCAAACGTCCATCTTAAGAACTATTGCACTATTAACCAGGTGATCTCTTTCGAAGTTGAACTTGTGTCTGAGCAACCTGCCAGAGATGGAAACAGAGAGGCTGGGTGGGAGGAGAGCAGGTGAACAAGGATCCAGATCACCTGGTGACTTTGTCTCTCCAAGGATGAAAGATGACCACAGCCATCCACAGGTGATCACTGTGAAAACATCCATACTTCATTTGCATTCAAGAATTAGGAAAGTCACCCCCCAAATATTATGTCCAGTGAGCAAAATCATTTGCCCTTTGGTCCACAGTCTTTCTACCGTCAACTGGCTTGGTGCACTCTGGCAAAGACAAGGGAGTCTGAGGTCAGTGGCCACCTTTGCCATTCCACAGAATGTCAAGTGAGCTACTTCAGAATTAGGAATGGATAACTGTCACCACCAAGAAAGAAGAGTCTAGAAAGAAGTGTGTTCCTCATGGCACAGACAAGCTTTTGGGACTGTCGGGGGAAATGTGTGCATGGTAAGCAGAAGAAAGTGAGCTCAGTGCACTAGCTTCCTTGGGAACCTGACACGTGGAATAATGCTATTGTCTCAGATGGCAGAAAGGGGCATCTTAGTTTGGGGTCCCTGACTCTAGGGCATGAGGATGGTGCCTAGTGGCCTCAGAGTATAAGAACTTGATGAGGAGATGATCCAACCGGTGAATCAGTCAACGTGGGTTCCTGAAAGGGGGACTGGGAATGGAGAGGGCAAGAGACACGAGAAATGGAGACAAAACAGGATTCTGATCAAGTCTTGTTTATTGAGCCAAAAGGCAGGAAAGGGAGGCGAGCAACAGGAAAGGGAGGTACAACTTATGGAAATGAGGGGTAGGGATAATCAGCCAATCATACAAATAGCTTCAAAGAAATGGCAGGGAAAAAAAATGGCGGGAAGCAGTTCTCAAACAGGTCCGCATGCTAATTAGGTGAGCTCAACAGGTCCGCCAGCAGTTACAATACAAAAGGTCAATAAAGGCGTCACTGAGGGATGGGAACAGCATTTGGCTTCCCACAAGGAGAGAGCTGCTGGACAAAGGGACTTGATGTGTTTCTCACCATAGCCTCAAAATGGGGTCCAGAACACTTTTGAACAGAGCATTACTGTATCTCTCTGTCAACCTGTCTCATTGCTTTCTCTCTTACATGCTTTTCCTACAAAAAGCAAAAAAAAAAGAAAAAGTCTACTGTCATCTTGTAACATGTCATAGTATACTTGCCATGGAAAAGACATATTACTTTGAGGCTAAATTTGCCTTATTGCAACACCTTCTTGAACAAATAGTGTAGAAAATGTTTGTGTTGTTACTTTCTCCTGTTGGGATTTTCTTCTGTCGGAGTAATCATTGTTCTACACTGTGGTGTTACTGGATATGTTGCATGTTGTTAACTAGTTGTAAACCCCAAAATAACTCACAGCGATTGAGTCAATTTTGACTCATAGCAATGCAATAAGACAAGGGAGAACTGTACTATTAGGTTTCCAAGTTTGGGGATCCTAAGGAACTGGACAATCTCATCTTTCTCCTGCACAGTAGTTTGTGAGTTTGAACTGCTCAACTGACAATTAGCAACCCACTCCCAGTTCACTACAATAGCAGGCCTCATGCCTTGGGTTCATTGGGAACTCATTTTACAGGGCTTTATGGACTGCAATCTTCTTTTTTTCCCTTCAGAAATTGACTGGTTTTGATTTTTTTTTATTTTTTACATTTATTTTTTAAATTGGGGATCACAGTACTCTTATCAAGACCCATACACAAATTCATTGTATAAGGCACATTTGTACATTTGTTGTCATCATCATTCTCAAAACTTTTGCTTTCTACTTGAGAGTCTTATATCAGCTACTCTTTTTCCCTCTGCCTATTCACTCTCCCCCTCCCTTGTGTACCCTTGGTAATTTATGTTATTACAATTTTGTCATATCACACAGTGTCTAGTGTCTCTCTTCACCCACTTTTCTGGCATTCATCCCTCAAGGAGGAGGTTATATGTAGATCATTGTCATCAGTTCCCCCTTTCTACCCCACCTCCTTCATATCACCATTCCCAGCACTGGTACTGAAATGACCATCAGTCCTGGATTCCTTGTGGTTCCAGTTCCTATCTTTACTAGTGTACAACATCTTCTGGTCTAGCCAGATTTGTAAGGTAGAATTGGGATCAAGATTGTGTGGTGGTGAGGGGAGGGGGCATTTAAGAGCTACAGGAAAGTTCTTTGTTTCATCATTACTGGCACCATGACTGGCTCGTCTCCTCCCCATGACCCTTCTGTAAGGGAATCTTCAGTAGCCTAAACATGGGCTTTAGGCTTTCACTCTGCACTCCCAATTATATGTTTTTTTTTAAAATCTTTGATGCATGATACCTGATGCCTTTGACTCCTTATGATCATACAGGCTGGTGGCCTCTTCCACGTCAGCTTTGTTGTTTCTGAGCTCCATGGCTGCTCATTTATCTTCACGCCCTCAATTTCATGATTGAGAGTGTAGGTATGGAGAATAGCTTGTCAATCTGGAGATAGTCAATGAGATCTCTGTATGGCCATGGCTTTGTTTGAGAATTCTGGGAAGTCTCATGATTTTTCTCACGTGAAGATGAGAGACTATGGACTCATTCCCTCAGAGATGCTTTACTGACAAGACACATTGCTGATTCCCTGTGAACCATGCCAGAGGAGAAGTTGCATGGACCTACCTTGATGGAACCAGACCTCTGAAGATGGAAAAAACCACAGCAAGACCCCTGCCAGCACTGAGATGCTGCTACCATGGACACACCAGACTCTGCACCCTCTGGCCGGTGATTGCCCTGGTGTCATTGCACGTGCTTCATAAGTCTGAAGAAGACTTTATAGACTGGTAAGGGACAGATGGGCTTAAATCAGACTTGTGGGCTTGGACTGGACTGGGTTGGAATGCTTTCTCAGTGTTCCATTCCTCTTGTTTATAAAGCTCTCCTTTATATACAAAAAAAAAAAAACAACAACAGATATTTTGATAGCTAGGCACCATTAGCTGTCTTCACCACTTTTGCTTAAGCACCCATTTGTCTTCAGTGATCATATCAGAAGAGTTAGCATACCATGATGTGATTTTTGTTCTTTGATGACTGATACCTGATCCCTTTGACACCTTGTGATCACACATGCTGGAGTGCTAGATGGCCACTTGCTTACTTTCACTTACTCCTTTAAACCCCAGATGCTTTATCTTTTTATAGCAGGGGGATATCAGCTTTTTCCCCCTCATTTGCTTATGCACCTGCTTTGTCTTCAGTGATTGTTTCAGGAAGGTGAGCATCATGTAAAGTCAGTTTAAAAGAACAAAGTACTCTTGCATTGAGGGAGTACTTGAGTGGAGACCCAATGCCCACTTGCTACCTTAATATTAAACCTATAAATATATGTCCATGGATATATTTGCCATCCTTATATATAAAATATATGTACATGCCTTTGTAGAGTTCTATAAATGCCCTTTGCCTCCTAGATCTTTCCTCTATTTCTTTTTCCTTTCCTCTTGCTGGACAGTAATCTTTATAGAGGCATATCACCTCTTCTTTTGTAGTGGAGCCACTGGGTTGTTCATTTAACAACAAAATGGTATTATCCACTTCCATTCAGTTATTTCTGCCTTGTCACCAACCTATTCAAGAGGGTAGAATCATTCCTGTGTGTTTCCATAACTGGAACGCTTTATGAGAGTCTAAAGTTTCAAATGGCTTTGCGGGCAGGTAGCAGCCTGCAGTGCAACTATGAGTGGGTAACTCATCGCCTCCAAATCTATCTTTTGTCATCGTCATGGCGCTGACATTTTTGAAGCCTCTAGTGAGTTATTTTCTAGAAACATCCTCAATATGTGTTTATCTGAATAGTAGATAGGAGCATACTTTTTTTTTTTTTTAGATTTTCAGGTGAGCAAAACCTTCTGATTTCACTACACACTACTTTAATGCAGACAGAATAATGACTGCTGTGATATCTGGTCTTTGTTTGGGGTGTTTATTCTGTGCTGTTCCTGACAGAAAACTCTGACGCCTGCAGGAATCCTAGCAACCGTCACTTGTGATAATTGATGCTTTTAAGTAAAGTGATGAGAGCATAAAATGGGGATGTTCTCCAATTAAATGCAAGTCTCGGGACTGTGTGGGCCTCACAGCTGCTCTGGCTATTTTGTTGAATGCTTTCATAAGTTTGAGACATATGTAATTCTGCTTCTTTTAATTATTTGGAGAATGAGTAGAAACATTTCCTATAGCTAAGGTGGGTGTCCTCTACTGTCCCCAAGCCTTTCCTGTGGACTTTGGATCCATCACCAGTTTGTGGTCTGCTTGCTGATCTTGGGTTCATTGGCCAGTAAAACTATGCATTTAGGAGAAGTCTCCAGTTTCACACCTGACTCCTTTAGGTGGGTCTTGCCAGGACTTGCCTATTTCTACAACTGTGTTAGCGATCGTGTGTGTGTGTGTGTGTGTGTGTGTGTGCGCATCTCCACATTGTTGTTATTCTTAAATGCCAAAAAGTCTATCCAGACTCATAGCAATCTTCTACACAAAACCCTTCCTTGTCCTGTGACAGCCTCAAAATGGTTGTGTGTGACTTCATTATTGTAGCACTGTGTCAATTCATCTTGCAGAGGGTCTGTCTTATTAAAATTAGCATTCCCAGTCTACCTCTCTGATTTCTAAGACCCATTGTAGTCGCTACATGGAACTCACAGACAAAATTCATGATTAAAGGATTTATTAAGAAGTGAATAAGCTGTAATGTCAGTGAGAATTGCTCAGGGTTGATTTTTTTTTATTAGGACATATTACAGACTTCTTTCCTATATGCTAATACATGCCTCAAAGGCCATAGCACCCTGCTAGAAGCCTTAACTGGAAGGCATTCTGCTCAAGCTCTGCATGTCGGAAAGAAACAGTCCCCTGATTCCAGTGTCCAGAGATACTTCACTCCAGTAAACCTCAGTAGGAACTCACCAAGATGCACTTCTGTGGGTCAGAAAGCCTGACCTCCTCAATTAAGTGTCCAGATGCGACCCACTCTACAAGCCAACTTCCTGTAAAAAAAAAAAGTCATCATTGTTTGCTTTGTGAGTTGAGAAAGTCAGCTGTTCCATGCTCCGACCCTTGGTTGTGCTGTGCGACTTCTTTGATGGTGTTGCTGTCATCTGGATTCAGGAGACCCACTGAATCTTGAATCCTGAGTGTGTTTTCCACTCCCGGCTATAGCATGTGAGGAGAGCCACATTTCTCAGCGGGCTCATTTGATATGCAGGAAACATTACTGTACTATACCCTGCTTTGAACTCATGGAATCCCAAACTGTGAAATAATTAACACAAGTTCTTTATAGGTTTTTAAAATTAAAATTCCCTGCCCATGTATGGTTTTCTTCTCTCTCTCTCTCTCTCTCTCTCTCTCTCTCTCTCTCTCTCTCTCTCTCTTCACTCACTCTCTACTTTAAGGAACAAGATGTCTTTAGGGACTAGTCTCTCCTGTTCAAAAAACATGAGATGAATTCTCACTAGCCTTTTTAGAAACGAGTATGCTGGCTTTACTTCTTCCAGGATAGATTTTTTTATTTCTTTTTGTAATCCATGGCACTTTCAAAACTCTTCACCTTGACTCAAATGCATCAATTCTTCTATCACCTTATTGAATGTCCAAAGTTCACATACAGATCAAACAATTTAAATTTACCCTGGCTTGGAGTAGACAAACTCACTTCTCAATATAACATCTTTGCTTATCAAAAGTTTAAATAGTCCTGGTACTGCAGATTTGAACAGCGAAGTGCATTCACGAATCGCTGGACTTCTGCTTCCATGAGCATTGATACAGACGCAAGCATGATGAAATGCTTACCTTCAATTTTTCTCTGTTTTTCATGATGTTCCCTCCTGGTCCAGTTGAGCAGATTTGGTTTTCTTGACATGAAATTATAATCCATCTAGAAGACAGAAGTTCCTGATCTTTGCAGCAAATGTTTCAAGTCCTGCCCACTTTCAGCAAGTTAGGCTGTGTCATCTGTACATCGTATGTTGTGTTAATAAGCCTTCTTCCCATCCTGACACATTATTCTTGATAAAATCAAGAATCTCTCTGATTATTTGCTCAGGACACAGATTACATAAACATAGTGAAAGGATGCAGCCTTAAAGCACACCATTTTATCGATTTTAAACCATGCCGGATTCCCTTATTCCATTTGAACAACCTCTTGAATGACGTGTTGTGAAAGACACTATATGGAAGTTCACAACAACAAAGAGTATGCGGGGGTGGGGACGGTGTTTAAAGGGATGACTGCTGCCATTGCAGTGGAATTACAGAGCTAAGCTAAAATTCAATATCCACACCATTCAAATGCCCTATATTTTTGATCTCTCACTCTAGTGATTGTCATTGATGAAATGCAGAAGTAATGCTGCTGGGAAGGGAAAAAGAAAAAGAGAATAACAAAAGAACCGAAGAGATCCAGATCCAATCTTGCCACCGTATAGAATGATGGTTATCCCAGGAGAAGAAAATGACAACAATTCGCACAAATACTTCCCTGTATTGTTTTTGAAAGCAGGTGTTGCAATATGACAAGCTTAGTCTTAAAAGAGTATATCTTGCTATTATATCAAAAGCGTGGGGTCTTAAAAGAGTATATCTTGTTATAATACAAAAGCATGGGGTGTTTTTGTTTGCTTTGTTTTTCAAAGGAAATATATGCAAGAGGGAAAAGAGAGAGAAAGACAAACAGAGAGAGAGAGGGTGTAATGTTCTGTTCAGATGTTGTCTTGACCTACTTTTGAGGCCCTGGGTAGAAACAAGTCTATTCTGTTTCTGAAGCAGTTATTTCCTTAACGAGTTCTCATAATCCTCAGCTGCTATGCATATTCTAATTGCCCCCAAACCCAAACAACTAAGGATAAACCTGCTGGGGCCTGAGACAATAGAATTATTCAACATGCACTATCCCCAAGAAGCCAGTAAAACCTAACATACCGACCCTGCTTGGCATGCATAAGCTTTTGCTTACAATTTCAGGAGCTTGTTACCTTGTCTCCAGGTGGAGTCCACTCTGTGGCATGGGCTCAGGGCAGGCATGCTGTGATTTCCTCTGGGAGCCTGGTGTGATACATTCTATATTATCGGATCTTCTTACGTGAGTCTCATTTCTATATGTTGTGTCTGTCAGACACTGCAAGTTATCCACAGACCTTTATGGGTGAAATTAAAATAGTGACTAGGGCAAAAGACAGGAGAACACTTCTCTTACAGACCTGTATTTTTTTTTTGGTCAGTTGTTTCATTTGGTTTCATTGTTTGTTTTTCACCTTGGTAGAGTAGATGCCATTTAAATGATTAATGCCAGCATGTAAAAATCTAAAATTGTAAGACTAATAGAAAGACCTATACACTCCAACAGATGCATCCTCTAAGGGCAGGATTCTCTGTGGCATAATAAAGACAGCTTTGAAAAACACATCATTGGAAATATAATACCATATTCTCAGGACATCATGTTACTTTATGGGGTGCATTATCCTTCTGCTGTGTGAATTTGATTCCCATTAGCACAAGGAGAAAATACAAAGAAAATTAAGCTTTGAGAGTTTACTTTGTTTCAGAGCTTATTTCTGCTAATGAATGTTATCAATATGACATGCAAAATATTGAAATGGAGTGTATTTATTGCTTTTCAATTTTCTATATATAATTAATTTTGAATTGCTGCTTCTAGAGATTTTTTTTTTCTTTTCTTCTGTTAAAAATCATTTGTTCCTACACCAAACCATTTCAATGGTTATTTTCCTAAAATGCACATTGGGAAATTCTGTGAATGATGTTGCTTTCTGTTAGAAATAGACAAGTACACACACAGAGAACTACAAAATTCCTGATTATGTACACTGGTGTTTCAGTAGCTTGCAGATCAGTTATCATGTGCTGCATAGAATAAAGCTAGTATGGACCCTCTTGCAACTTCATCCACGTCTCTGAGTGCATTATTTTTTTAAATGGCCATAGCAGAACCATTGTTGAACTCTCTCTCTCTGTCTCTCTCTCTGTCTCTCTCTGTCTCTCTCTCTCTCTCTCTCCCACTATTAGTTGTTCTGCATATAACAGATACAAATTCAAGTGTGATTAGATTCCCATTTTTCTACAACCCCATACACTGGATGATCCAGAACAAAATGCCAATTCATCGCAACACTGTTTTGGAGGTGTTACTGAAAGTAATCCTATTAGCATTGGCTTGAGTTCTTGTGATTCAACTTCATTTATCTCAGAGAAATAAAATTAGTAATAAAACAGTTTTTAATTTAATCTAATAACAATACTTTTTAAAAAAATAAGGATCTTCGTTTATTTGTTTTTGATCTTGTAAAGAGTTTAAGTAATTATGCCATTGTGGTTTGTGATTTCTATGATAACTCACAAAAATTAGTTGGGAGTTTTGTAAAGATTGTGGAGGTGTGAGTGTATATATACTTACATTGATAGATAATACTTTTTTATACACTGTGCCCTTGGGCCAATTCCAATGGATCACAAGCCTCAATGGCAGAGCAGAACTGCCCCACTCCATTTCCTAAACCAGGAGCTCTGCTGGACAGAGCCATGATGGTGCAGTGGGTTCAGTTTTGGACTGCTAGCACCATAGACAATGGCTCAAAGTGACCAAGGGGGACAAATGAGGCCCTCTGCTCTCAGAAAGACTTAGCATAAGAGAAACTCTCCTCAGCTCTTCGACTCCGTCCTACTGGGCTTGTATGAGCTGGAATTGTTTGAAAGGCAGTGGGCTCTGCTACAGTTGGATGCAGTAGCGTTATGGTCTTTTTCCTGGGGATAGTGAGGGGTTCCAGTTGTCAGACATTGGGTGAGCAGTCAAGTGCTTCTCCATTGCAATAGTGAGGCTTTATATACCCTCTAATGACTACAAGACTGTATCTATATTATAAAAACAAACATATTATACATAGCAAGTTCTATATAGACTAAGTTAATTGAGCAGAGTTTTGCTCATGGATTGTATTCCTAAATGAAATTGTTCTCACAGAGATTCAAAGAGTATGAATATGTGTTTCAAATGGTAATTAAAGAAAATGGCTAATTTTATACCTGGCAGGAATGAACAACATATAAGCATGTTCGTGTGTATGTTTAGAATCAAATGTAAAATAGATATCTTTATTTAACTTGAGTGACTACATTTTTAAAGTTGTTTTCAATTACATATAAAGAAACCCAGAATTTATACTTCTGAAATCTGATTTTCAAGTTCTGCTGTCTTTAAAAACAATATTCTTGTTATTGTTTTAATCTTGTTATATAACTAATTTTATTTAGCTATGATTAACATATACAATGTAGTAGCTCAATCATATTAAAGAGGGTTGTGCAAAATCTCCTCTTTATTCAAAATAATATTATTTGTCCAGTAAATAATATGAAGTAAATGCTTGCTGAACTAAAATGAATATTTTTAAATTTCATAATTTTATACAAGAGAAATCAAATAATTTAAATATTTTTCAAGATGCATTTTTTGAGTAGTAAAAAAGTTCATTTTAAAAATGTTCATGAGCATTCCAGCAAGAGGGCATTAAGGTAAGTAGTTTGCCTTGGGAGTTCTGTGTTGATCCATCACTGAGTTTGGGGAACCAGATTGCCAGAGGAGGATTCAGGTCAAATAATTCACCCCCCTCCCCCACTAGCAACCTGAAGCTCCTCCTTGATGTGGGTGATGAGCTTCCACCTACCATCTACACTCATTTCAGAGCCCCAGAGATGCAGGGCCTGGTCCTGGGCTAACCCAGACTGCACCACACATGGTGTGTGTGTGTGTGTGTGTGTGTGTGGGGAGGGGGGGGGCGGGGCTGCCATAGCCAACACCTGTCAATAGCCCCCCCCCACCCCATGGCCCAAATGCATCACCTAGTGCCTCACCAGACATTCTACTGTGGCTTGTGCAGCGTTAGCTGGATCCCAACACCACTGCAGTCCATGTGCGGTTTCCCTTGCCTCACACAAAGCCCACCTAGTGTCTCTGTTACTTCTGATCATGACTATGCAGCTACAGTTGGAACTCCAGGAACTTACTCAGCATCTATCTGCAACTGTCTATGCTGCATTGAATCCCTCTTCAACACCTGACTGATGTGCCTGAGGACAGGACTCAAGTTCCATTCATCTGCAGATCCTCCCACTGAGATGACCCCAGTCCAGCTTCCATGCTGGCTCCTTGGGTCCAACGACTCTCCTGTGGGACCACCTCAGCCCTGTGACTCCCACACTAGGCTGCTCCAGACACCACTTCTGTGGGTCCCATGCTGGCCAGGTCTTCCTGGAGCTACACCAGTGGCTCCCTACTGGTCAGCTCTGGCTCTGTACAGTCCCTCAGACTCTGTCATCCACCATGGGGATCAACCCCAGTTGTATGGGCCCTTCCACTTCTTCGGGCTCAATGTAGCACATCCAAGGCCTGGCTGGACACATGCCTTCTTCAACAGGCAATTCTGACACTGCAGCACACCTCTTTTCCATAGGTCAACCATGACACACCTCCCTTGGCAACCTGACCCAAACCCATCATTCCCAGCTGACCAGTTGGTTCCAGAGCTCCTCTGCCACATGAACATGATGAATGGCTCCTGTGCAAGGCCAGCCCAGCCCAGCTCCAGTACTACACAACTGGGCCATCCTCATCCAGTGCTCTGCTTAAAGCTGATGGCCTCAGCCTGCCCTACAAGGCCTCCTGTCACCGCAAGCCACAAGCCACTGTGACAACTTGTCTGATTGGTCTGAAGAGAACTACCTTCACTACCCAAGAAGCCATGCAACTTATACTACATAAAAGAAGATCCTGGTTGACTGGGGAGAAAGTAAAACACCAGGGAGATGGAGATGTGACCTGAACTCCCAATATAGTCGCCACAAGCAGCCCCCAGAAACATTCTCTCATACACACATCTTTCCAAAGGAAGAACCTCTATTTCTTTTCTTTTTAATGAATCACTTTATTGGGGTCTCATAGCTCTTATAACAATTCATACGGTCATTGATCAAATACATTTGGACATATATTGCCATCATTATTTCAAAACACATTCTTTCTATTTGACCCTTTCTATCAGCTCCTCTTTTTTCTCTCTCTTGCCCACCCTATTGTGAACCCTTGAAAAATTTTTAATTATTATTATTTTTATATCTTACACTGTCTGATTTCTCCCATCATCCATGTTCTATTGTTCATTCCCCTAGTACTCTGTGTGTGTTGGTGGAGGGAGGGAGGACACATTATATGAGCCTCTAGTAGCAAAAGAGAATAAATAAGAAAAAAAATCTGCTTGGAGATAAAAGAGCGGGAAGACAGGAAAACAAAGTAAAGAATCAATGCAATTAAAAAAAAAACTGCTTCTTGAAAGGATCAATAGAGTTGATAGATCTTTGGCAAAACTAACCAAAGAAAGGAAGGAGCAAATATTTAGAAGCAGGATGAGGGAAAAAGCAGGGGATATGACAAATAAATGCTAATGAAATTAAAAAGCTAATTACATAGTATTATGAATGTTTAAACTCTAAAGAATTCAATAACTTAGAAAACATTAACAAATATTTGGTAAAACAATCCATCCCTAGATTATTCTGAGTAGATGTCAATAACCTGAAATGACCTGTGGGTCATTTAATATATGAAATATAAGACATATATAAGGTTGCCAAGGGATTACTGACTAAAAATTCCCTGGGACAGATGGCTTCATAGTAGAATTCTCCTCAGCATTTAGGGAAGAACTGACACTTATTTCACACAAACTACTCCAGAGCAAAGATAAGTACAGCAAACTCCACAACTCATTCTATGAACCAGGTATAGCACTGATAGTATAAGCAGGCACCAATATCTCTAATGAACATCAATGCAAAAGTCATTAGCAAAATACTGATCACTAGAATCCAGAAGTATATAGAGATAATAATTCATGATTAACCAGTGGATTCATTCCAGGGATTCAGGAATGGTGTGTTAGTTCAGGTAAACTAGAGAAACAAGTTTATAGTCACTCATATGTGTATAAGAAATAACTTTATATATGAGAACAATTGACTATTGAGAAAACATACCACCCCAATCTAGATAATGTCTATAAGTCCAGTTTTAGCCCATATGTCTGATACCAATCTCTAAATTCCTTTTCAGACTCAGAAAACACAGGGAATAATACTGAATGCATTTCACTCACAGCCCAGTGGATGGAAAGTCTTGTGGACCCAGTGACAATATAAGCATCTCAGTACTGGCAGGTCTCAAAGTAAATTCCCCAGCTCAGGCCACTAGCATATTTCCAAATGTCTTGTCAGTGGCAATGTCTCCCAGGGAGTGAGCAGATAGACAGTGTATCTCCCACCTCCAAGGAGGACTACCAGTGTTCTCAGAATTCTCAGGAGAAGGCTATGCCCACACAGAGGCCTCCTTGCCGATGACCAAGAGAGACCAGTCCCTAAACGAGGATGTAGTCCTTGCTAAAGTAGAATGGCAATGAAAAGAAGGCCCTCAATGAGATGGACTGACTTGATGGCTTCAAAAAGTGACTGTCCGATATAACCATTGTAAAAATGTGTCAGCGCTTCTGCTGGGGATTGGTTCGCTATGAGTTGAAACGGATTTAATAGCATCTAACAACAACACGTTTTAATTGTCATGTTATGTTTTATTAGAATCCATGTTGCAGTCCGGGTAGACTAGAGAAACAAATTCAAGGACACGCATATCTATATAAGGAAAGTGTTTATATACAAAAGGAATGGGACATGGAGAAAGCATCCCAGCCCAGTCCAGTTCAAAGTCATAAGTCTGATATTAACCCATATGCCCGAAATCAGTTTATAAAATCTCCTTCCGACTCATGAAGTCACTGGTCAGTGGGTGCAGAGTCCCGGCGAAGGCAGGGGTCTCCACATGGCTCCTCACTTCCACGGCTCAGGATCCATCAATAGCAGAAGCAACTCATCGCTGGCAGAGGTCTCCATGTGGCCACCCCAGCTTCAGATGTCTGCCTCCATCAGGGCAAAGCCGTGTGGTCACTCTGCCAGCTCCTCCAGCTTCTCGGACACTGCCAGCTTGTCTTTTCTGTGATTAGTCATCTCTGAGACTAACTCCCAGCAACTGGGGAAGATAGCTTCTCATCTTCACGAGGGAAATATCGTGAGATTTCCCAGAAGTCTCAGGAGAAAGCCATGCCCACATAGAGGCCTCATTGGCTGCTCAATGGCTATCTGCAGATAGCCACCCCTACATTTCAATCATAAAATTAACATAAGCACATGACTGCCACAGATCATCCCTTGTTAATTTTATACTTTCACATAATTCTGTAACCATATGTGACCTTCAAATAAACAATAAAATCATATCTATACCTAACAGGATAAAACTAAAATCCATATAATTCAACATGTGTCTCCAGCATTTAAAAATATCATTCTATAAGTGAACAAAACAAAAGATATCCTGTGCCTTACAACTGAAGTTACAAAATATTACACCTTGATTCTCTGACCCTATGAATATATATTCCACCACCTATAAGAGTTTGCAAGCCAACCACCTTGTGCCTTTATTCCCCCATTTTGGGTATCTAAGTTTTGTGGTGCCCACTTATACCAACCCAGTGCACTGAGGAAACAATCATACGTGAAGAATCTTCATTCCAGTTGGAAACTCATGAAGTGTGCATCCATTAGCAAAGTCAAATAAGGATAGGCCATCCATAAAGTCAGCAACGATATACACCAGTTCACAGACTTAAATCTTAAATCTTCCTCTGGTCAGGTTCTGGTCAACTAAATGGGGACTTTTCCAATTAGCCTACCAGGGTAGCTATTGGTCACCTTCCTTTAGAACAATGTCCCAACAAATTCTGAACATGCCTCGCTCTCTCTTGCTAGGTCATGAATTTCAGACCAGTCAACCTGCTCTCTTCTCCTCTATTTCCTGTGAATCAAGTCCCCGGGTGTCAGTGGCCAAAATCAACCTGGCTCTTTATTGCCGCATTTCTCCTGCTTTCACCAACAAGCAGTAAATCTGGATGGTCACCTAACAAGCATTTCAGCCTGCCACAAGTTTCCTTTAACATTCAGACCCAGAGAGGAGTTATCTTCATGGTTCCAGATTTCTTCGGTTGTGAAGACAATCACTAGTCAGAATTTTCCAAGGAAATTGACTCTATCCTTCTTTATAGATCAGTCTGACTTTCTCTCACACTACAAGTATCCTGAGTACTCTGAAAGACTGGGTGGGGCTACTTTATTCAGAGAAGTCTTTCCAGGTGTGGCCTAACCCCATTTAAGCTCAAGGTAGGGTTAATCACTTTAGAGATCTCTTTGACATTAAGTCCTAAACCCTCTAGAGGTCAATGCTTGGCTTGAAGTAACAGGATTTGCAAACTCTTTCCGTACTTCCCAATGAAGTATGCATCCCATTTCTATGCATCCTCATATTTCCAATAACAGGCATAAAAAAATCAGTATAAACAGCATAGTCGGAAATCAAACTTAATTCTTAAAACAGTCAAGGTCAATACTTATTAAGCTTATCTATATCCTTATCTAAACTACTGTTCACACAAAAACATTGAATTAGGTCTCTGAAGGCATCAGAACAGATCCCTGCTTTCAGTCAGGCATTCTGAACTTCTTAACCATTCTCCTTTAGCAGGACAGGTTCTGAGATATTTAAAAGGCAGTTTTTATCCCTTAGCTCAAGATATACTTTAGCAGTATTTATTTTATATAGAAATAACCAAAGACAGCATCCAAACAAAATAATCAAAATTTTAACTTCCCATCTTGTTTCCAGAAAATAACTCAGTAAACTCCAATGACATATCTGACTTCTGCCTAGCCAAAGATGTAACAATACCACAAGGCACAAGTCAAACAAGCTTCTACTTTCTATCTTATGATTTGTTCCTCTAGTACCCCACTACTGAGGTACCATAATGTGTTAGTCCGGGTAGACTAGAGGAACAAATTCAAGGACACTCATATCTATATAAGGAAAGTGTTTATATACAAAAGGAATGGTACATGGAGAAAGCATCCCAGCCCAGTCGAGTCCAAAATCATAAGTCCGATATTTACCCATATGCCTGAAATCAGTCTATAAAGTCTTCTTCCGACTCACAAAGTCACAGGTCAATGGGAGCAGAATCCCGGTGTTGGCAGGGCACCTCACCTCCAGGCCTCAGAGTCCATCAACAGCAGAAGCAACTCATCGCTGGCAGAGGTCTCCATGTGGCCACCCCAGCTTCAGAGGTCTGGCTCCATCAGGGAAAAGCTGTGTGTTCTCTCTGCCAGCTCCTCCAGCTTCTCGAACGCTGCCAGCTTGTCTTATCTGTGATTAATTGTCTCTGAGACTAACTCCCAGCAACTGGGGAAGATAGCTTCTCATCTTCACAAAGGAAATATAGCAAGATTTCCCAGAAGTCTCAGGAGAAAGCCATGCCCACATAGAGGCCTCATTGGCTGCTCAATGGCTATCTCCAGATTAACAGGCTAGACTCCACCCCTACATTTCAATCATAAAATTAACATAAGTACAAGACTGCCACAACATATTTGGATTCTACTTTGCACTTTTTTCCCTCTTGTGTTGCACCTATAAAGCTGAATATATTTTCACAAACCTGAGCATATATCAAGCCATAGCCACTGTTTTTGCATTATCTAGTTTCCATTTTACCATGAGAGCAGGTGTGCAGAGTATCCATTGTCTTTCATGTTTGAGGACATTTCTCCTTTATGCTTTCAATTGGCCAAAAGCAGGGTTTTGCTTTTAAAACAAAATTTAAAATCATATTGAAATAAAAAAGCACGGATCTGTTTTGATGCATTCAGAGACTTAATTCCATGTTTTTGTGCAAACAGTAGTTTAGATAAGGATATAGATAAGCTTAATGTCTGTTGACCTTGACTGTTTTAAGAATTAAGTTTAATTTTGAATGTGTTGTTTATACTGATTTCTTATGCCATTATTGTAATTATAAGGATCTATAGAAATATTTATTGGGGAGTATGAAAAGAGAGTTTGCAAATCCATTTGTCTCAAGCCAAGCATTGACCGCTAGAAGGTTTAAGACTCAGCTTCAAAGACATCTCTGAAGAGATTAAGTCTGCCTTGTTCTTAGATGGGTTTAGGCCACACCTAGAAAGACTTCTCTGAATAAATTAGCCCCACCCAGTCTTTTGGAGTACTTGGGATATTTGCATTCTGATAGAAGATCAGAATGACTGATTGAAGAAGGATGAAGTCTGTTTCCTTGGAAAATCTTGGCTAGTGATTATTTTCAGAAGCGAAGGAATCTGGAACCCTGAGGATAAATCCTCTCTGGGACTGAATGTTAAAGGATGCCAGTGGCAGGCTGAAATGCTTGTTAGGTAACCATCCAGATCTACTCTTTGAGTAGAAGTAGGAGAACTGCTGCAATAAAGAGGTGGGTTGAGTTTGACCACTGATATGCATGGACTTGTTTCACAGGAAACAGAGAAGATGAAAGTGGGTTGACTGGTCTGAAGTTCATGACCTAGCAAGAGAGGGCTAGATGTGTTGAGAATTTGTGATGGGACCATGCTCTAAAGGGCAGGAGACCAATGGGTACCCTGGTGAGGCTAAGTGAGACAGCCCACGTTGAGTTGACTAGAAACTGACCAGAGGAAGAGAGGTGGTTTGAGTCTGTGAACTGGTGCATATTGCTGCTGACTTTATGGCTGGCCTGTCCTGATTTGACAGGACAAATGGATGCACACTTCAAAAGGTTCCAAGATTTTTCACACTGAAAGATATGATTGTTTATTCAGAGCACTGGGTTGATATAAATGGGCAATATAGAAATCAGACACCCAAAATGGGGGAATAAAGGCACGAGGTTGGCTTACAAATGCTCATAAATATTCATAGTATTAAAGTATGAAAGTGTAGATATTATGTAACTGCAATTGTAAGGAAAGGGATATATTTTGTTTTGTTCACTTATAGAACGCTATTTTTAAATGATGGTAACACATGTTGAATTGTATGCCTCTTAGTTTTATCCTGTTAGGTATAGATATGATTTTATTGTTTATTTGAAAGTCACTTATGGTTACAGAGTTAGGTGAAAGTGTGAAATTAACAAGGGGTTGTCTGTGGTGGTCATGTGCTTATGTTAATTTCACGATTGAGATGTAGAGGTGGAGTCTAGCCTGTTAATCTGGAGATAGCCATTGAGCAGCCAATGAGGACTCCGTGTAGGCATGGCTTTCTCCTGATATGTATGGGAAATCTCGTGGTATTTTCCTTGTGGAGATGAGAAGCTATCTTCCCAGTTGTTAGGAGTTAGTCTCAGAGATAATGAATTATGGACAAGACAAGATGGCAGCGTCCAAGGAGCTGAAGGAGTCAAAGGAGAAGCCACATGGCCTTACCCTGATGGAACCAGACCTCTGAAGCTGGTGAAGCCACAAGGAGATCCCTGCCAGCGCTGAGTTGCCTCTATCCCCACTGGATGCTTTTGATGGACTCTGAGCTCTGGAAGCGAGGAGCCATGGGGAGACCCTTGCCAGCACCAGGATTCTGCACCCCCTGGCCTATTAGTCAGAATGAGACGTCATAGACTGGTATCAGGCATATGGGCTAATATTGGACTTATGCCTTTGCACTGGACTGCGTTGGTATGCTTTCTTAATGTCTTATTCCTCTTGTATATAAGCCGTAACCTTATATCCATATGCATGCTAGTGAATTTTTTTTCTCTAGTTTACGCTGACTAACACATAGTGTAATTTAATTTTTAAGTGCTCTTAGCTTTAAAGAAGAATCTGTTTGATTATTAACAAAAATTTTAAGAAAAAATTGTCTTCTGGAAAATATTCAAAGATTGCTGTTGACTTTATTTGTGCTATTGATAACTGCTGTCTTATGGATGTGAAATATTGCCAAGTTACAATTTTTTTTGGCATCATTGCCCTATGGTGATAGGAGTAGGAGGCCCAACCCTTGCTCCTATGGAGTTGCTGCTGGAATTGAACCTCTATCCCAGTGGGCCGCAGTCCCATGCACAACCACTACACCACTGGGGCTCAGCCCTCAACTTCTACAATTTTAAAGAGCATAAAATTAGTTTTACTTGTGGAACTCATTAGCTGTTGTTGGAAAATAAAAGCAACATGGAAAATATAGTGTTCATGGGGAAGGTGAGGAATTTTATCAACTCAAGGATAATATTTGTATGCATATTAGTTTGAGTTTTCTAGAGAAAGCAAACCAAATAATCATGTTCATGATAGCCTCTCTCTCAATATAAAATTGAATTTGAAATGTAGTTTGATAACTAGGCAGGAGACTCAACTTGTGAATAGCTGTCAGAGCCTAAGGACTATTTCATATTTTCTTTCTCATATTTGTTCATTTCTTTTCATCTTTGTTTTCTGTCCTGCGTCTTCTTCTTTCTGTATAGATAGTTATAAATTTCATTAAAGGAAGAAATTTATACCAAGAACAAAGCCCAGCCCTGATCACTGACCTACAAGTCCATGGTTCAGATGCTAAATGGAGCACCCATCAATACCCACTCAGTGTTCAACCAATCAATTCAAAAGGCAAAGCTATGGGAGATCACAGGACTGGGTGCATATAGAGCTGGTTGGACCCAAGTTTGGCCAGAACTTGGCAGGGAACTTCAGCTCTCAGGGTCAGAAGGCCAGATGGGGTGGCCACCCAAGAGTCAAACAAAATCCAGGCAAACAAGAAAGTGAAGAAGGGCAAGAGAGGGAAAATTCCCCTATGCATTGCTTGTAAAAAGGGCATACCATCCAGGAGACAGAGTTAGGTCTATCCTGATGAAAGGGTTGAAATCCAACTCTAGCTTCAAACAGGTGTTATTAAGTTGATAAAATTCCAACCATCACACTGCACTTACTTTAAAGCAATAGCTTAAAATGCCTCAAGCACATATTTCAAGGATCACAAGATCCACTTGTCTTCATAATATTCTTAGATAAAAGTGATATGATTTTTTTTGATTTAATATTACTTCACTTATAATTTTTTTTATCCTGAGTGGTAAAAATGTCATTGCTATGCACCCTCTATGTTCAATTCATCAAAAGCTAATCTTGAAAATATTTTAATTAGATGTTGACACTTATAAGCATTAGTAAAACTTGATGGATGTTTATAGTTTTTAACCAGAACAATGTTCATGAATGTTGAAAGCATTTTGTTTATTATTAACATTAATATTGTCCTAAAATTATCTTTCTGTCACTTCACTCTTCTGCTGGCTTGGGTAACAGACTCTGGAAAAGTTGATGCAGAGTCATATTCCCCTTACAGTAGATCGAAACAACTATTCCCTTCATCCCACCCACCTGTGTGGCCTCCCTGCTTCCGGCTTTACCTTTCGGTTTCACTGGCTTGTCTGCACATAAGTCCTAAGAGGGTTCACAGCTAGCAATGGGTTCAGGGACTTGAGATGCCATTTTGATGTAAAAATATTTCTTGGTGTAAAATTCTTTCCGACACATATATGAATACCACTGGTTTTATTTCTCTCGACAACTCACCCTAAAATAGAAGTTCTGAAAAAAAAAGTTCATCTAAAGAAGAGTGACTTCTAAGGGATTTTGCAGAGTCAATTCCAGTCAGAGAGATCAGCTCAAAAGTTTTTGTTTGGGGAACTCAAAAGGGCCGGTCTTGATGGATTTCTCCAAAGACACAGGATTATCACAAAAGATTATTGAGAACAAGATTTTTAATTGAAAACAACATTGTGAGAGAATAGAACAGGAAAACAAACAGAAAAGCAGCTCCAACGAATTTTTTATCTCATCAGAGCAATGCACTGCTCCTTCTTCAGGTGTACCCATTGCAGCCTTTCTGAGAAGCTTCACCACCTCTCCTAGAGTCCTGTTCTTTGTCTTCAGATCTCTTTTTCTTCCCAACACCAAAAAACATATTTAAAAAGCACAGCCACAATTATCATTCTTCAGATATTGTAAAAGAACAGCATTGACATTCTGTAAATGAAAGAGCACATGATTTTTCAGGGAAGGGTTGAAATGGAATCCTTTGCCAAGGAACATGTGTGTGATATGTGTGCTTACTGAGGATTACTCTCATTATGCTTAACTTTACCTATATTGACCTATTTTCCTTGTCTTACCCATTTGCACTCCTGATGGTACAGTAGTCAATTCAATGAGCTGGGAACTCCAAGGAGGGTGAGAGATGCACGATGCTTCCTGCTCCTGTAAAAATACACAGACTTGAATTTGAGCCAACCTACAGAGGCAATTCTACTCTCTCCTATAGTGTTTCCATGAATCAGAATCAACGTGATGGTGTGTGTGTGTGTATGTGTGTGTGTGTGTACATGCAAACAGTCTCTGAGTTAATTCCAATTCTCTGGGAGTTTTTCCATGTTTCTTATTTTCATGGTTTTATTAATAGGTTTTTTGTTTGTTTCATTTTATCTTATTTCACTTTCTTTTTAAGGTAATTCTAATCATAGCTATGATTGAGACTTATACTGCCTTAGTACCTGTGGTGTGGTATGGTGATAGGCTCTAAAAAAGACCGAGGGTAGCGACGGCACACGCCTCACGGTGTTTGGCTCTGCGGTACACAGAATCCTTGTGAGTGGGAACATGCTGCAAGACACTGAAGAACTGCACTTTGGAGCAGACTCTAGGTTTTATTTAGTACAGTGGTGCACAACAGTAACAAGAACATTTTTGTCTATCTTTTGCAGTTTTTGTGGTTATTGGGAAGTGGATTTCAAATCACAACAATCTCTTGTGATAGAGTAGAATTGTCCCGTTGGATTTTGGTTTAGTTTCATGGTTTCATTGTACTTAGGGTGAAAGTTTACGGGGAAGTTCCGGTTCCCATTCTTTGGACAGTTTCATGAATCTTTGATTTGCTTCACTTTACCTTGCCCCGACTGAGGAAGATGAACAAAAATTCTGCCCTCTTGGAGATGTCGGACTAGTTGGACACCAAATCATAGCTAGATGCATGGCTTTCCCAATAAGACACACCATCCTCGAATTGACTCCAACTCACCAGCGGCCATGTGTGTCACAGAGCGAAACCAGCGCACGGGGTTTTCTTGTCTGTTATCTGCACGAACGTCTATCAACAAACCTCTCAGCCTCGAGGTGAGTAATGGAGCAAAGCCGACTGTGCCTCCCTCCCATGGGCTATAGCATGCTCAAAAAGGATAGGCATTTTGGAAAACAAAAACAGACGAGCAAAAATAAAACAAGCAGCGAAGTCGTCCAGGCATCAAGGGTCCCCGTGGAAGTCAGATAATGGCCGTGTGGACAGCACAGTGTTTTTCCGAGAGAGTACTTTTTTCCCAGAAGGAAGGAAGTTCTTATTGAAGCATTCGGAGCTCAGACTCTCTTACTAGAGCCCACAGGTTTTGAGACATTTTCTTCATTTCTACTGACACAGAGCATGGTAGAGTGAGGAAGCTTTGAGTCTGACAGAAAGGTATGCCTGATCTCTACTTATACAGAGGAGGAGAATTCAGCTCCCTTTCTTCCTAAGGATTAGTCCTTTGGGACAGAAGTCAGACAGGGCGTGCTCCCATTCTATTCTGACAACAAACCTCTAGTTCATGGTGCTTTACATCACTGTTGGGTTTAATAATTCATTGTAATGGGAGGTATAGGTAGTATTCTTAAATATGGGCTCGTTCGGGAAATTAGCAGGTAAATAAAGATTAGGGATGTCTTTTTTTTTTTTTTTTTTTGGCTTATAGCACCTTTTCTCAGTCATGCTGGCAGGCATTTCTCTCTCTGGTCTTTAATCTTCAGTCATATTTTCTCTTGACCTCTACTTTACTCGAGCCAGTGTTACAAGGTACCCCATTCTGTAAATCAGGCTCTTGGCCAAAGGCCCTAAGCTTTACTCATCCTGTGGGTGGAGAGGTCTGTCGATTTCTCTCTTGTTTTCAGGGCTGCCCCACTGCTCTGCCTGAGTTTTGGTGCAGTTCTTCTGCTCGACCTTCTGGGTTTGGTGTGTTCTGATCTGCCCCATGGTTTCAGTGCTTTCGTCTCTGGTGCTTCCACCATTTCAAAGATCTCATATGGGCTCCACTGGTGGCTTTAATTTTTCGATGGTCATAGGGTTTTCTGTTAATATTTCTGAAGTGGCTCACTTACATACACTGACTTTTATAATCAGTGACATGGAAAAAAACTGACAATTCTTTGAATTAGAATGTCACACCTCCGATATTCATGGACCCACTTGATAAACATTACAAAGACTATTCGTGAAAAAAAAAAAACTCTGTCATTGATTTTATTTCCTCTCAGAGTAGAAGAAAAAAGATATAATGCAATGTCCAAACACCATGAGAGGAGGAGAAAGAGTAATTCAACTCTAGAGAATTTAAAGAGGAAAAGATTATTAAATGTCTCTGTGAATTTGGGTAGAAAATAATTTGCATGGAGCATTACCATGTATTATGGAGATGTAGAACCAGGTGGGATAGGTACTGAACACTTGTATCAAATCTCTGCATCTGAACAGAAGGGAGAAGAGTTATTATAACTGTTATGTATGAGATACATAGAAATGTACAATTATGGCTGTCCCTTTCTTTGTTAGAAACCAGTACTCTGGGTAGGAGTTAAGGTGTTTCCCCACAACCTTCAGAAAAGCTAGATTCTGTTGCACATTTTTTAGGGCAATATGCTGAATCACACAAATGAAAAGCACCCATAGTATAGTTTTAGGTGAAAAATACCAATGCTTAAAAGTAAAATCACACTATTTGATAGTGAGTAAAAAGAAAACCAGTTTCTTAAATTTTTTCTATTGAAAACCAAATGTCTTAATCTGCACATGCATCAGTGCAATATGTTTTTCCATGAATTGTGTAGAGAATCCATATGAAATTTTCAAACCGGTGATATAAGCCCCAAAGTTTAAATTCAACAGCAGTTGTACATGTATTAGTTTAGTGAGTAGGACAGGATTTTCAGAAGCGTGCTGGCTTATGATGACCAAAATGAGATATGAATAATCAGCAATGGAGCCTGGATAGCAATAAGTAGAAGGTGGCAGATGGTGTGTGAATATCGCACTGGCACTAGAAAATAGCAGAACAGACATGCACGCTTACTATGATTACAGATTGATTGACTTGAAAAAGCTTGAATGTGCTGTGGTATTTCCTCCAGTGTTTTAATTGAAGGCATAGAAGTTCATATTAAGCTTTATATAAGTTATAGATAACAAATCAAATCCAACAGTGTGGGGATGCTATTCTCTTCTTTTTCTCTCTTTCCTTTGTTTGGGTTTTGTTTAGGCCTACATAGTAACTTATTAGCACAGAAAATGAACGGCATTTCCATCATTACACAGACAATAATACTTTTAGTGTCCTTTGAAATAAAGTTAAGCAACCCCCAAAGAAAATAAATATTATATTAGTTACTTTATATGATGTACTGCTTCTGATGAAATATAAAGTTTAATTATTTCAAAAAATATATAGCCACTAAGATTATTTAGTTAGAAGCACCATTCACCTCTATGGTTCTTCCAAAGGTTGCATTAAATCATTAAAACAAGAACCATTGCTACACTGTAATTATGTGTCAGCTTGTCAAAAAATTGTAGATGAGTAAAGGTGAATTAATAAATGTGAACTCCCTGGTAGAGTAAACATCATATGGTGCTTGAATTAAAATGATCAAAGGCACAGTAAAATATATTAGGAATTACTTATCTAAAGATCACAACAAATTGTAACCAATGCAACCAATGTGTCTGAATTGCTGAATGCAAATCTAATGTTCTCTGTTAACTTTCATCCAAAATTCAATTTTAAAAAAAGATGCAGAGAAAATTAAAAATGAGGAGCACATCAATAAAGTGAGATCATATCTGTTAACAGTGTTCAAACATTGCCAATTTTCTTTAAAATATTATTCAATAATAATACCAGACATTCTAAAAAAAGAGGGGGGCTGAGCCCCGGTGGCATAGTGGTTGTGCACAGGACTGCGGCCCACTGGGATGGAGTTTCAAATCCAGCAGCAAGGCTGGACCTACTACTCCCACCACCAGAGGACAGTGATGCCCTTCCCCTCCAAAAAATTTTTAAAAATAATGAAAGACATTCTAGACCTTAAAAACAAAAGACCATTGTGAAAAGGCCCCTTTTGACTCAATCCTCACCAATTAACAACTTCATTATCTGGTACTTCGCAAATACAATGGTAGTAAAATATACACTGGCTATTGTGTGAGTTACTGTGGCATACAGACAGGGGAAGGCTGGGCTTTGTACTCTGATTCACAGGCTTGGAAACCAACAGGGACCCCCGTGAGCCCACATTGACTCTGCTTGATGGCAGGGAGACCTGCTGGCAACAAATGCCGAATTGGGAAGCGATAGGAATGTTGCCTTTGTCAGCTAATGCTATTCATCCACTTCACCGGGCCATAATACTCAGGGCAATTATATAATGATAAAATTTGCAAGTGAAAATGTAATCATCTTACATTTGTGATCTAATACAGTTATTCTTCATTTTCACAGGATACAGATTTTTACATAATGATCTCATCGTTTAAAACCAATCAAGTCAGTGAGAACCAAGTGTATGTATTACATATTTTAGAACACACACCGAGCATGAGAAAAATTTATATGATTAGAAAAACAATGATAGAGTCTTAATATGATATACAGCAATGTGTAATTGACAGGGTATAAGCTTATTTTACACGTGAAGCCTTAACTACTCCTGCTCTTTAGTTTCTTGATTTTGTCATTATTCAGTGGAATAATCACACACACAAATGTACAGTTCCTATTTTACATGGGTATTTAATAAGATTGCAACATATTTTAACTAAATATGTATTCAGAGTCTATGTTGTAACTAGAAATAGTTATCTTTAAATAACTGACTGTCTATTATTTGCATGAATGTCAACAATGCTTTAAATTTCAGCAAAAGTGTCATTGGGGAAGAAATATGGTGGCATCATGTATAGAGAATTTTAGGTAAGATATAAATCTATAAACTAAAAAATATGCATCATTCAGAGCCTGCTCATAAGTGATTTATATGAAATTGAGTATTTTATTTGACAAATGTGCTGTCAAATACTTTGTGGATCCCATATATTGGACTGTGTGGATCTACACTTAGTCTAAACTAAAATCCAATTGGGAAACATTATAAATATTTGTTAGTTGGTCATAAACTCAGCCCTTTGTACTGAGTGAACCTTTTACAGAAATCTGTACCACATGAATGTGCTTTGGCCAACAACCCAAGAACTGCCATTTTCAGTAATTTGGTTAGAAAAGAATCCAAATCAAGAAGGGTAATTTAGCTGCAATAACCAGAACCACAAAATAGTATAAACTGTTCTGTATTTACTGATAAGGAGATAAAAGTGGAAACAAACTACTTTTGGCATCTATTTTATAACATAATCTATTAAATATTTTAATCTAGCTTCACAAAACCTTTGGAAATGAAAAAGGAACTTGTTTTGAAGTTAGCTATGATTTCTAATTGGCAGTTGTGTGCATTACTTTTATGAGCCATCACCAAATTTGAATCAGTGGTCAAAATATTTTGCTGCTTCAAAATAGTATCAGCTGCAACATACGTGACACAGCTCATGTTCATAATCAATGCAAATAATCAACCCAATCAATTTTCTGCTAATAAGAAAAAGTTTTAAAGAAAACAAAACCCTATGAAGTGGTGAGATTAATATAAAGAGAGCTAAGCAGAGGAATGTCTCTGATCATCAGAATTTTGAAGTAGCAGGAAGATCAATAGGGTTGAGAACTGGTGCTGAAAAATTAAATAGCCAATGGCAGAGAAGGAAACCAGTTGGACACTTCACACAGTACACAAAATGAACTCAAGATGAATTAAAGACCTAAATATAAACTCTTGAACTATAATGATCATCAATGGAAAAAATGAATAAATTTAAGGAACATAACACAAGGAAATGTAAACACTACCAAGCAAAATGAAAAATAACCCTGATATAGAAGACAAAATAGACCAGTAGAGCCCCTAAAATACATTTAGGTATATCAAAGAACTTCATAAAAAAGTGAAAAAGAAGATCCACAGATTGGGGAAGCATTAACTAGAATATATTGAATAAAAAGTTAATTTTTAAAATCTATCAAAATTGCATCACTTTACTAAGAAAAAACAAATAATCCAATTAAAAATTTTGCAGATATGACTATAAAATTACCTAAAGATGACAACCAGGCAACCAACACTCTTATAAAGAAATACTTTCAACCTTTCCAATAGGAGGAAAACAAATTAAAACCATGGTGAGATACCACTTCATACACACACTGCCAGCACAATTCCAAAGAACAGAAAATAGCAAATGCTGGTGAGGAGGTAGAGAGTCTGGAATACCTTTACATTTCTAAGGGTAATGTAGAATTGTACAACCACCATGAAAAGCAGTTTACGGGTCCTTAAATACTATTAGAAATATTTTAGTACCCATAGATCACTTTACTCAGTATATATCCCAAAGAACAAAATAAAAAGGAAATATGAACAAAGATGAAAACAACCTAAAAGCCTATGTGTTCAGGAATGGATAGATTTTGCTTCATATATACAGTGGAATAGTATGCATCTCCGAAAAAGCAGTAAAAACTTCTTGACTTTGCAAATTTGGAAGACGGACTGCTCAACAATGTTAGTCAAACTCATAAAGTTAAATACTTCATGACACAAGTTTTATAAAGGAGAAAAATAAGAAAAATGGTTTTCACAATGAAGGAAATGGATTTTGAAGCCTGGGGATGAGAGAGGAGGAGCAGTGAGGAAAGTGGGGAGAACAGAGGCCTGGGGCTGGGGGTCTTTGGAAGTGAGGGAGCAACAAGGGCCGCATCCACAGGGGGTATCTGTGTTCCTGCTACTGTTCTCAAAAGAGGGGCCATATGGCCAGGTTGTGTGTGTGTGTGTGTGTGTGTGTGTGTGTGTTAATCATTGTTGTGGGAGCCCATGTGCTTTTCTTTGTGTGGGTCAGGGCGGTGGTCTTGGAAAAAAGGAGAGAGGACAAGACCAGGACAATTTGCAACCTTGAAAAGCTCTGGGTTTCTGGGCCCCGTCAAATGTAAAAGCTGATCAGATCAGTTATGAAAGGGGAAATAAAATTGAGACCACGTCCAATAGTCTTGTGCTACATGGTCTAGTTTCAACCAATTAAAAAAATAATACTAAAGTACCTGATATGGTGTCTTCTTCACTTCTCTAGAGCATTCTGGTTGAGTTTCTCCCAAGAAAGATATTGTGTGTGTGTGTGTGTGTGTGTGTGTGTGAATTTGGCAATCCATGTACTTTCAATATTTTTCACCAGCAAAATAATTAAAATACATTGATTTCTCTTTGGTCTTCCTTATTTGTATCCAATTTCCCATGCATATGAGGCAAAAAAATATGATGTCTTAAGTCAAAATAGCCCAAAGTGCCATTCTTGATCTTTGACACAACCAACTTAGTCATTGCAATGCAGTGCATGATTTCTTGATCGCCGCTTCCATGAGGGTTGTTTTGTAACCATGCAAGATGACATTTCTGACAAATTCAATCTTATCAATTGACATGATGTTACTTAGTGATCCAATTGAATCCAATAAGCACTGGAGTTTGCTGTCCATTGGATCCATCAAATGTTTCAAATCTTCCTTGCGTTTAGCAACCAAGATGGCATAATCTACACCATTATGTGTAGCTGACTACAGTCCCATCACCAAGATAACCATACATACTGACTCACTTCCCAGTAATAAGATAACTTCACATATTAAAGAATTTCAGGCTAACTGTGATCTTCAAGTTAATCAATAATTAACTCCTTACCTTTACTCTATTGATTTATATATTAAATTCTATAATGGGATAGAAGAAGCAAAAAAATGTCCTGATAGCTTCCTCAGCTCTGTGCTTTCACAATTTGTATTTTTTTATGAATAAGACTTTTTGCTTTTATATGGAGTGTGTGGCTTGTGCTCTGTGATATAAGTGATAAAACGTGTATGTGTATTAGCGTACACAAATGAACATATTAATTGCTTTAATGATGTGGGTATGAAGCTGGAAGTGAACAAAAGTATCGTTAAACTTTCAGGTAAGTATTTTGTTTAATATTTTAAATATTCCCAAGGAGGTATTTTACAAGAGGCCTTCCCCAGACCACATAAACTCTTGGATGCATAAAGTGTGTGACACTAATCAACATGTGTCAGCTTGTATAGAATATAATTATATTTCTATTAGAGTAAAAGACTAGTAAAAGAGTTGACAGATGACCCCACATTCTAAAAATGAAATGCCGGACCACCTAAGTAGCACAGCCTCTGAGACTATAAAAACCAATTTAACACATATTAGCCTTTTCACTGCCTCTTGGCTCTTTACAATAAGATTAAACATTCTTTAGGGAAATAGAAGAGGTCATTAGAGAATTGTTGATGTGCAATGCATTTTCCTACAGTTCATCAGAATGGTCTGAAGAAGCTTACCTCCTGTGGTGAACTAAAATTGCTTGTGAAGACTTTTTCAATCATAAGCTTTTTTAGCTCCCACTGGATGGCAAGGTTAAGCATCTAAACAACATGGATGGCACTTCAAGATGACGGTTGACCAGTTGTGTCCTACTGCTGGGTACAAATCATTCAGCTCAGGAGGAGGCCGTGAGCAGGAGAAAGAAGAGGCACAAGTGGAGCCGGTCTACCAAGAGTCAGATGTAGATCTAAGGTCAGTGGAACCATGGCCAGTATGGGGCCTCCTCTGGGCATTTCTGAATGCTAAAGGAGTTTTATCATCCTTCTCAAAGTAGAGAAGAAGCTGCCCATCTAAAGAGGCCAGGATCAGACAGCCCTCTCTATGAGCAAGGCTGATTTGTAGTGTTAACAGAGCTTGACAGCACATTCCAGAACAGAAAAGTGGCCATAGGCTGAGAGCAAGATGGAAAAGAGACTGCTCTAAGCTAGAAACTGATATCCTGATCATTACTCATCCTTTCTTGTCACCTGTTACCTCCCCTAACCAACACTGTTATTGAAAGTGCAGCATGGGGTCAGAATGACCAGGGGGACTCATTATTCACATGAGCAGAGAAGTAGAGTTGGACGGTTGGTATACAGAAGGTTGAAGGATGAAGGGATGTCTGTCTGCTGCCTCATAGGAAGTGGCCGTGTGCTGATATGGAGTTGGATTCGCCCCCCACCCCCGCATGCCCCTCCCCCACCCCCCAATGCACACACCAAACTCTGGTGTAGACAATCGAGGTCATATGTGTTTCCAGTGCCCTTTTTGTACCCCATCACCTTAAGACAAATGCCGAGTGTGCTTTCAAGCTTAGAATGTATCCAGTGAAATTACTGGATGACATAGAGAAATGTTTAATGGAGAGAATCTATAGCAAACTGGTACCTTATTTAACTACTCAGTGATGATAATGTTGTCATAGGGAACCCTGGTGTCATAATGGTTACCCAGTGGGCTGATATCTGTATAGTCCTATAGTGTGAAACTCCCAGGTGCCCCAGAAGGAAAATACAAGGTTTTCTACTTCCATAAAGGGTTACAGTCTTAGAAACTCACAGGGTCAGTTCTACCTTGTCCTGTGGGGTCACTTTGAGTCACAATAAATTTTGACTATGAATTTGGTTTTGAAGTCTTTGAGGAAGCACACAGTTTGATTGTTCTTCCTTGGAGCAATTGGGTTGTTTGAACTAAACACTTGTGGTTAGCAGTCTGTGTTAGATGGGGAGGTCTAGTGATTTTCATCTATATATAGAAGAGATTTATGTTGAGAAGCATTTACATATCAAGAAGACTTTGCAGCACAGTCAAATTCAAGTTCACAAGACTGATCCTAATCCATAAGTTCCTTTTGAGATTCATGGAGCCACATGTCAATGATGTAGAATGATCAACTGAGAATCACAAAGGATGGTTGTGGCAGTCATGTATTCTCGTGTCAACTTCAGGATTGGGAGTGTAGGGGTGGACTCTAGTCTGTCAATCTTGAGATAGTCAATAGATCTCTGTGTGGGCATGACTTTCTCCTGAGAATTCTGTGAAATCTGGCCATATTTCCCCCTTAGAGGTGAGAGACTTAGAGTTCAGTCCCTTGGATTTGCTCTACTGCAAAGACACAAGGCTGACTCCCTGTGAGAAATCTCACAGGAGAAGACACATGTGCTTACCCTGATGGAACCAGACCCCTGAACCCAGAAAAGCCACAGATTCCTGCCAGTGCTAAAATGTTTAAAAAGCCACAGAGAGGCCCCTGCCAACTCTGAGATGCTTCTTCCACCACTGGGTACAAAAGAATCTGCACCCACTGGCCTGTGATGGTCTTGGCAGCATGGCATGTGCCTTGTGAATGAACGTGAAGAAGACTTTATAGGCTGGTATTGGACTTTTGAGCTAACATCAGACTTGTGGGGTTGGACTGGATTGGTTTAGGGGGCTTTCTCATTGCTTCATTCCTCTTGTATATAAATTCCTCCCTTGTATATGTATGTGTTTATGAATTTGTTTCTCTAGTCTATCCAGACTAGCACATTGGTGGTTTTAGAATCATATATATCCAATGTCAGTGGGAACATAGCAGGCTTGCTCCCTCATGGCCTCTTCATAAATTATAAATTATTATTGTTTTTAAAACTTATACCATCCATTGTCTTCCTTTACCTGTGTTTCTGTTGTTTGTCCCCCTGTGTAGTATAATGGGGGGCTTGTTATATGCTAGTCGTTATGATAACTTCCTAATTACTTCTTTTCCTGTCCACATTCCCTCTACCCTCAAGATATTTCTTTTTTTTAAATTTTATTGGGGGGCTCTTACAGCTACTACAACATTCAGTACATCATTTGTATCAAGCACATTTGCACACATGTTGCCACATTCATTTCCAAACAATTTCCACTTGAGCCCTTGGTAGAAGCTCCTCTTTAAAAAAAAACAAACTCTCCTTTCCCCTCCCCCCCCCCTTTTTTAATGAATCATTTTATTGGGGGCCCATACAACTCCCAACACAATCCCTAACAACATCAGTTGTATGCAGGCCACTTTTACACACCCATTGCAATCATCACTCTCAAAACATTCTCCCTTCCTCCAGGCCCCCATTATCAGCTCCCTATATTACCCTTCCTCCCCCCCTTCCCCTTGAAAACTTAGTAATTTGCAAATTATTTTTTTCATCCTGTACACTGTACAATGTGCCCCAACACTCACTTCCTTGTCGTCCGTGTCCCAGAGAGGAGGCTATGTGTAGATTCCTGAAGTTGGTTCTCCCTTTCTATTCCTCCATCCCTCCACCCTCCTGGTGTTACCACTCCTATTACTAGTCTTGATGGATCATCTTACCTCAAGATATTTCTAATCCAATTATTGTTCCTGATGGATTTATCTGTCCTGAATTTCATTTGTCAAGAGTTCTTTTCTATACCAGTGTATCTGTACTGGTGTACTGGTACGGTGTAGCTGGATTTGTAAGGTAGGACTGGGACATGACAGTGGGGGAGATAAACATTAGAGAACTAGAGGAAAGTTGTGTGGTTTTCCAGTTCTATACTACAACCTGTTTGTCTCATCTATCCCTTGTGACATTTCTGTGAGGGGATGTTCAATTATTTACAGATGGACTTTGCCTTTTCACTCCACTGCTCTCATTCACATCTAAAAACATTCTGCCTCTCTTGCCCCACACAGTTTATTCGTGTGATCTCACTCTGTGAGACTTCTCTGTGTTTCTTCACATGCAGAGAGGCATGAAAAGACAATGATTTGATGACATGGAAGTGATGAATAAAACTAAGGAAGGTGCTGTCAGCTATCCAAACAGGTGAGTAAAAAAAATGTTTCCAAGAATGAAATCATAGATTTGACAAATATATTAAGTGTAATGGAGAATACTTTGAGGATAATAAGCTTATTTTGTGAAAAAAAACTTAAGTACATAGCTTTGAAAAGAATTAGGGTTTGGGGGGTGGGGGAGGGGTTCCCCTTTCACAAATGCCAATGCAAAAGACAATTACATGAAAATGTTTTTATTAGTTGAAATTTACAAAATTATGCTTTAACAGACATGTTTGGTTAATTGGCAATTTAATGCATGCATATGATGTGGGCTAGTCTTCCTAGAAACACGTGGAAGGAAGGAAAAGGAAGAGAGGACACAGAGCTTGGAACTCTCCCTCTGCGGGTGTTGTTTTGTTTGTTTGTTTTTATGACGTGTCTGTGAGGCTGTGCTCTATGTAAAAATTCTAGGTACAGAGCAGAATCTACAAAAGCGAACAACCAAATTGTGCTCTGGTTGAACAAACCACTGTAGTCTAAAGAACCCGTATTATTCCTGTGAGTACAAAAATTAAAAACATTTCATAAGATATTTGATTGTTCTTAGAATGACCACATAGTGATTGAGAAAATTAACCTAGTCAAGAGTCAATTTCAACAGGTAATCAGTTAAACTATCACAAAGAAGATAATTAACAAACCCAGAGAAAAGGGAACAAGAAGTGTTCTAAAATCTCTGGCAAGAGCTGAGCGCCGGTGGTCTAAGTGGTTGAGTGCGGGACTGCGGCCCGCAAGCGTGGTGGTTCAAATCCAGTGGCAGCTCTCAGGAGCAGCATTGGGTAACGCCCACGACCACCAGAGGCAGTGATGACCACAACAACAAAAAAAAATCTTTGGCAAGGAGGGAGTTTAAGGCCTGGTAGGAGGTGATCAAGGACAATGTAACCTACAGGAATTACTGAAAACCAAAGATAATGGTGGTACAAGAGGAAAGTAAAAGGAAATAGAGGAAAGAACTAGGAGGCAAACGGCATTTATAGAGGTCGAAATACCAGCATGCAGACATGTAAGTATATTTATATATGATGATGGAGAAATAGATCGGTGTACATATAGACTTATTATTAAGGTAGCAGATAGATATTGGACCTCCCCTCAAGTACTCCTTCAACTCAAGAACACTTTGTTCTAATCATCCAGCATTCTGCAATGCTCACCTTCCTGTTGTGTTTGCTGAAGAGAAAGTGGCTGCATAAGCAAATGTGATGAAGAAAGCTGATGGTTCCCGGGTATCAAAATATATAATTTGATGTTTTAAAGGCTTGACAAACCAGTGACCATCAAGTCGAGAAGCATCAAAGTATACTTTGCAGAAGCACACCAACCTGTGTTATCATGAGATGTCGATAGGATCATGTATCTGACATCAAAGACCCCAAACAAAAAAATCATATCATTGTGAATGAGAGGAATTGTGGAGTGGAGAACCAAAGTCCATCTGTAGGCAATTGGACAACCCCTTACAGAAAGGTCACAGAAAGGATAGGAGCCAGTCAGAGTACAGTATAGCACTGATGACACAAACAACTTTCCTCTAGTTTTTTAATGCTTCCTCTTCCCTACTATCACAGTCCCAATTCTACCTTATAAATCTGGCTAGACCAGAGTATGTACATGGCTATAGATAAGAGCTTTATATACAGTGAATCCAGGACATATAAACCCCTCAGGACCAATATTGAGAGTAACTATACCAGGAGGGGAAGGGGAAAGGTAGAGGAGGAAGGGGACACCAATCACATGATCTACCAATAACTCCTTCCCAGGGGGACAGACAATAGAAAAGTGGGTAAAGTGAGAGATTCGGTATGGTAAGACATAAAATAAATAAATAAATAAATTATCAAGGGAAGGAAGGTGGGAGAAGAAGGGGGAAAATGAGGACCTAATACCCAAGCACTCAAGTCAAAAGGAAATATTTTGAAAATGATGATGGCAACAAATTTACAAATGTGTTTGACACAATGGACAGAATTATGGATTGTGATAAGAGTTGTATGAGCCCCTGATAAAATGATTTATTGAAATTTTAAAAAGAAAAAGATAATTAAGCATCTGAATTATGGTGGTTAATAATTAATTGTAAATCAGTCTACTTTAAATTAAAGTTCTTTGAAATGCAAAAATTGATCATTTTTCCAGGAAAGAATGAATCAGAGACTTAGGGATATCAGCTAGTTTGTATAGTTATAGACATGTTGTTCTTAAGGACAAACTATATAGTTTCACATAATTCTATGTAAAAGAGACCACTATTCTGAAGCACAGAATTTTACATGGAAATAGGTGTTGAACTTAACACAACAGAATTTTACAGTTGTAGCAAAAGAAACAATGAGAGCGATAAAGATTCTAAATTGGAGTAGTAATTTTCCCCATCTACCCAAAAGGAGAAGGAATTATTTACACTTTTATTGGGAAAGTGAATTGCATTATTAGGATGTGATACTACACATAAACATTCAGATTTTATGAATGCACATGTACCTCCTTATGCTGCTGTGAGAATGTTGTATCATTTTATTTTTGAATACTGCTTTTAGTATCATACCTATTTGAATATGAAGACCTTACCCACCATAAGCACTGTCATCCAGGCCTTTTGTACATACATAGCTAATATTTCTAAATATGTCATATCATTTTCAAACTTATTTGACAATATTATCATGCCAATGAAATCTTGATCAAGACCAGAACATCCTTAGCATGAGTGTGTTACTAAACAGTGCTCAATTTATAAATGTTCTTGAGCTGATTTAGGCTTGTTGGAAGCCAGCGCCAAATATTGCATCCACACAGCAAAGGCACCATTGGAGCTCACCAGGTAAATATTCAAGTAATGGTGAACCCACTGGAAACCCACATCACTGCCATCAAGTGCAGTCTAATGAACGAGAGACTCTACAGGATGGGGTAGAACTTCCCCTGTGAGTTTTCAAGGCTATTGCTCCTTCTATGGTTATAGAATGCCTCATATTACCTCTCGGCTAAAACAAACAAACTAACAAACAAACAATAGAAATGTGATAAAAATGTGTCCATCAAGGATGAACTTTCTGTTTTCCTTGTATCTATAGATCAACAGTAACTCAATCATATCCCTGGAGTGGAGAGGTCCACCAAGTAAGTCCAGACCAGCTGTTCTCAACCTGTGGGTCAAACGACCCTTTCACAGGGGTCTCCTAAGACCATCAGGAAGCACAGAGATATTTCACCATATATAATCATATATTGTTTTGTGATTAATCACCATGCTTTAATTGTTTTACCATGTTCAGTTTGTAACAATGAAAATACATCCAGCATATCAAATATTTATACTACCACTCATAACAGTAGCAACATTACAGCTATGAAGTAGCAACAGAAATAATTTTAGGGTTGGGGTCAGCACAACATGAGGAACTGTATGAAAGGATTGCAGCATTAGGAAGGTGGAGAACCACTGGTCTAGACTGCCCTGACGTGGAGAAAGCATCACCTGGCTACAAAATTAAATATTTTAAAATGGCAAGCATACTTATTTGTTCAATGAAATATTTGAAAATATTAGTAGAGACATGACTATAAGAAAGTAAAAAGAAAAGAGAGATGAAGAATATATTATTCAAGGCTGACTTGGGGTCTTAGGTCAGCTGTTTGGGGCAGGTGCTGTCAGCTTGGGGCCACCTCTATAGGGTTGTCTGAATCATAATTTCCATCTTTCTATCTGTTGCACACAGGGGAGTAAGAGACACCAAAAATTGTCCCTTTCCAATGAGACTTTGGAGAATTCTTAATCGGTAATTTCCCAATGTACAGTGTCATGTATTTCAATAAGTCATGCTTGTATTTCTAACTTTTGGCTGTCGAAATCTTTGACCCATGCTAGATGTTCTTTAGAGTATGAGACCAAAGACTCTCAATATATTATAAATTCAAATTGTATGAAAGTAGACTAAGTAGAAAAAATATGTCAACTGAAAGGCCTTCTAGTAATTTGTAATTTAATATTGAATTAATTTACGTGACCTGGGTAGGATATATCTGAAATTTAGAAGAACTAGAGAAAAAACCTTTTCCAAGATAAGCTTAAGAATTCAGAAAACTAGATGGACTTTTATTATATCTTGTATTTTTTTATGCTAGTCCAGGGTATTATACATAATAGAGGCTACAGATTCTCAGCTATACTTTTGATATCTATTCCTTTAAGTACTTATTCAGTAAACTGATCTCCTCCATCACTGCAAGGAATTATTAATGTTCCCCAAGAGAGAATTATCTTTTGAAGAAATTTCTTAGATTGCATGTTTACAGTTGTATGGCAACTAATAAAGATCTCTACTAATGTGAAAATATGCAAATAATTGTCAATATATTTGTCAACCATTTGAAAATTTGAGCTAGATGGAATCTGAGTAGACTAGAGAAAAAAATTCATAGATACTCATATGTATTATAAAAATGATTACATACCAGCGTAGTTGAAAATTGAGAAAATATTCCAGCCCAGTACGGATCAAGTCTGTAAGTGCAATATCCCGTATGTCCGACACCGAATACTCTTTTTTTTGGGGGGGGGGAGGCATCACTGCACTCTGGTGGAAGTGGGAGGCCCAGCCTTGCTCCTGGAGAGCTGCTGCTGGATTTGAACCACCAAGCTAGCCGCAGTCCTGCACTCAACTACTATGTCACTGGGGCTCAGCCCTGACTACTCTTGTAACAAAAACAAGAGTGTTCTATGCCTAACAATTGCAGTTAGGTAACACTTACACTTTAATCTTATAATCCTATAAATATATTCCCCACCTATGAAAGTTTGTAAGCTAACCACTTCATGCCTTTATTCCCCCAAATTTGGGTATCCAATTTCTATACTTCCCACTTACATAGACTCAGTGCTCTGAGGAGACAATCATATTCTTTGACATGAAGTATCTTCATTCCAGTTGGAACCTTATGAAAGTCTGCATCAGTAAGCAAAGTCAAATCAGGGCAAGTCATCCATACAGTCAACAGCAACATGCACAAGATCACTGGCTCAAAACTCTTCTCTTCATCTGGTCAGGTTCTGGACAACTCAATGTGGGCTGCCTCAGGTAGGCTCACCAGGGTGTCCATTGGTCATCTTGTCTTTAGACCATGGCCGCAACACAAATTCTCAACAAGCCTTGCCCCCTTGTGCTAGATCATGAATTTCAGACCAATGGACCCTCTCTCCTCTTCTTATCTGGTTCCTGTCAACCAGGTCCACAGGTTTCAGTTGCAAAACTGAACCTGTCCCTTTATTGCTGCATTTCTTCCACTTCCACTCAACAAATGGATCCAGATGGTCACAAAGAAAGCATTTTAGCCTGACATAGGCTTAAATTAATGTTCAGTTCTTGACAGGCGTTTTCTTCATGTTCCAGGTTTTTCCCAGTTTCTGACAAAAAAAACCACTAGAATTCAAACTTTAAATCCAAAGAGTTATTTCTTTCTCTAAACTATCAACAGCCTACAGGCATGTCTCTTCACCTTTGAATGTCCTGCATCCTTAAAACACTGGCTCAGGTAACCTCTTCAGAGCCATCTTTCCAGATGTGTGCTAAACTCATCTGAAGGTCAATTTAATGGCTTCAGGTAAGTGGAATTACAAACTCCCTATTTTCATATTTTCCAAACTATTTCTGTAAATCCTTATATAAGTAGAAGAAATCAGAATAAACAGAGTAGGATCATATACTAAACCCGAGTCTTAAAACAGGCAAGTTCAATCATTATCTAGTTTATCTTAATCCTTACCTAACTTATTCTATGGATACAAAATTCCTGATTAGGCTTCTGAAAGTATCTCTTGCGCCAAGTTGCCTGTCACCCATTTTGACCTTCTGTCAGCCATTGTCCATAAGCAGCACACTTTTTGAGAAATTCAAGGGGCAATTTCTACCACTGAGCTGCAAATATGCATGAACATTTCTTTTCACCATTTCACATAGGAATAACCAAAGGCTCTGGACATAAGAATATTTTCTAGGCAAAATTTTAAAAGGTTTCCCTCTGTTGCAGCAGGAACAAAGAGACGCAAACTGTCTTCACCAGAATTTCTTTAATGTCTGAAATGTTTTATCTTGTCCTTAATGGGGTCTTTAATAGAGAGCTTTTAGCATAGGGACATGAAATGATAAAGGTAAGATAAGCTTTTGATTAGACCCTAATTAGACCTGGTTATGGAAACTTAAGAATAATTTGCTCTCTTCCAGTTCTCAGTTCCTTCAATCTTAGCTAATTGTTGGGTTTATAATAATTTTTTTGTGAGGTATCCACTAACCATTTCTTTTTCTCTTTCTACTAGGGCAAGAATAACTTGTGAAATAGCTTACTTAGCTGCTTTGAAAAATGGGAAATAGCCTGACAGTTAATTAATTAGTTTCCTTATTAAGCAACTTATTAAACTGTTATAAATTTCATCTTTTATCCAAAAATTGAATAGTTTGATAATTTAAAAGAATGTTGCAAAAGAATACATTCCCACTAATTCCAGAAAGGTATACAATCCGAATAATAATTGTTATGGATAGCTTTGTGTTCCATCAAATGTGTGCAACAAATCACAACCACTGTACTTTTGGTTAAGGAGCCTTGGCAGCACTGTGGTGAATTGATTACTGGAAGGTTGGCTGTCCAAACATAGCAGCTGGTGCAAAGTTCATAGTGCTAATCTGCTTCCATAAAAATGTATAGTCTTGGGGCTGAGCCCCGGTGGCATAGTAGTTGTGTGCAGGATTGCAGCCCACTGGATTGGAGGTTCAAATCCAGCAGCAAGGCTGGGTCTCCTTCTCCCACCACCAGAGGAAAGTGATACCCCAAAAACAAATGTATAGTCTTGTGAGCCCTATGGATAAGTTGTTTCTGTCCTATAATTCTGTAGTGAGTCAGAATTAACTTGATGCTAATGGGTTCAGGTTTTAAAGGCTGAGAAAATAAATTCATGTTCATTAACCCATCCACTTATTATATTATTGTAATGTAGCAGCATGAGATCATTAAGACATTGCTAAAACCATTTAGAAAGACATCTTTGAAATCCTCACCACTGAGGCTGAGCTCCGGTGGGGGCTGAGCCCCGGTGGCGTAGTGGTTGTGCACGGGACTATGGCCCACTGGGACGGAGGTTCAATTCCAGCAGTGGGGCTGGGCCTCCTATTCCCACCACCGGAGAGCAGTGATGCGCCCCCCCCAAAAAAAAATCCTCACCACCAAAATCAAAAAAGAAAAACAAACTGTGATCAGTTGTTTAAAAATAATTTTTATTGAATATTAAGGAATTAATCATTATAATGTTACACAAACTTTTAAACAGATACATAAGTAAGTGATGCCCTCTCTCGTTTCTTAGGATTTCTATAAGAAACATACCACAAGTCAGTGGGTTTAAAGAACAGAGGTTCTTTTTTCCTCAGATTCTAGGAATTAACAGTGGAAATGGCAGTCATTTTAAGAGCAGCAGGCACCCTGGTCCTGTCGTGGGTTATGCCTTGGATGGCTAACCACAGGATCAGCAGGGATAAAAGTGAAGCTTCCTATACCCACAAGGGTTTACTGTCTTGGAAAAACCCACAGTGGCCATTCTTCTCTGTTTTAATATTGTCATTATGAATCAGAATCCACTTGATGTCAGCGAGTCAGCTATCCTGAACATTTTAGTTATTTTATTTTGTAGCTCCCATGACCTCAATGCCCCCTTTATTATTCCCTTTATATCCCAGAAATGATTAGGTTTAGGATCCAACACATATGAGAAAACCTTATTAATATGTGTTTAAACCTTGTTTTCCAGTAGGACAATAGTCCAAGATATATGGATTAAGGTTTTAACGCATATTTTATGGGACACAAATCAATCCATAAGATACCCCAACTTAATATTACTGATCTCAATCAGAGAACATACTTTAAAATTGTTTTTTTTTTCACCTTGGGATTTAATACTTATAGCATAGCATTCCAAATTTTCAATCAGGTTAAGTAGAATTGTATGATTTTTACCACGATCAGTTTACATACATTCTTTTCCTACATGGTCTCTTTGACATCAACTCCCTTTTACACCACCACGACCACCACTGTCCCCCGTGCCCCCAGACCCCTTGCTGGTCCTCTAGGTTCATCAATCCTGGGTTTTATAACAAAAAGCAGAAAAGCATAAAGCACAGCTTCAAGAAGGTGACCTCCACTGACATGATACCACTGAGACACATTCTAATGGGAGCACACAAAACAGAAGAAAACAGTGCAAACCAAAATTACTTACAGTTTTGGAAACCATATCAGGTTCATGCTGAATCGTAGGGTATCTACCTACAATGTTTTAACTACTTAGATCTGATGTATGCTTTTGATCTTCTATACGCCTCTCTCCTAAGCACTGTTAGTGAACACGCTCTTCCCTGCCCTCAATGTTAGATATGGGGAATTCCCTGGAGTTTCAGAAAAACACATCTTTAAAAGAAAAACTAAAGGTCAAGCCCAAGCATAAATAAAAAGGCACCCCTTTACAGCAAAACAAATTCAATAGGAAAAAATATATGTGTATATCTCTACCAAGAATGGTGTATTTTGGAATTTGAGTTTGGTTCCATTATTTAAAATGAATTAATGTAATTCACAACCTAAAAACATGAAAGACAAAGCTAATAATTTTCAATGCATGCAAGGATAGTTTTTGTCACCACTTAATATTTGTGATATAAATCTGAAAACTATCACTAAATCGCTTGACAAGAGAAAAAACACAACAAATAAATTATTTGCTATTGGATGGTTGAAAGATTTCATTTTAATATTAGAAAGAAGAAACAGGGTTACCTGTTAGGCTGCAATCAGCCAGTTGGCAACTTGAAACCAGCAATCCCTCTGGGGATTAGAGAGAGAGCTTTGTAGGCCTGCACAGAGTTAGAGTCAGACTGTGAGGGACAGTTTGAGTCTTTCCAACAGGGTAGCTACGATTTGGTATGGACTTGATGGCAGACAGAAGCCACCATCTTTTAACTTTTTACAAGAGTGGTAAAGCATAAGTTAAAGGAGAGTGGAAATTTGATAAAAGTTGAAAGAACAGAAAAAAGAAGCCAAAAGTGTCATTCTTCACCATCGAGACCATCAGAACCCCTTAAATATCTACAAAGCAGAGATAATGAACCAATTCCTGAGTTACAAAAGATTTGTAATATAAAGTCAATTCATAAAATAGTCTATTGTCTTGATGCAAACCAACAAATATTAATATTAGTTTAACTATCATATATAATGCAACAAAACATACATATTAACTCAAATATTTTCAAACAATTTGCATGGCTTTTGATTAAATTACATTGTGACAAAATTGAGAGCATTCAATGTGGTGTGGTCAGGTCATTAACAAGAGTAACATGTTATCTGAATGAAAATCTCAGTTTGCACAAATGGAGCTTCCACTACCCTACCTAATTGCTTCTCAGGAATAAAAAAAACAAAACATTTTTATTGTTCAGTGCATAGTTTTAAATATTTGGAGGGTCAGCCGTGGAATCAACAAAACCCCAAAGCAAAAGAAAAATAACACCAAATTTAAGGCAGTGGTTATTTCCTAGAGAACAGGAAGGGAGATTACTGACTCAAGAAGGGATCTCCAAGGATCTCCAAAGGATACATTATATCTTTCTCTCATAATGTAAACTGTTAACACATGAGTGCTTGCTATGTTATACTTATTTGTAATTGTATCATTCAAATATTTCACTTATCAATATTAAAGTTATTAAACAGAAAACTTATGTGTATGTTGTATACGCATCATGTTCTTCAAGATAAAAAAAATGCATACATATATCAGAAGGTAGAATTGTCAGGGTTAATGATATTATCAGGATAGACAGAACTTGACCACACACATCGCGCACATTATGTAGAGTGACTATTAAATGTCTGAGTTGATGCACATAAAAATAATAATAATCTATTTGGATATATAAACTTTTATATTGGAACTCTTTTCTTAAGTATCAAAGTCAAATTAGGGATTGCTAGGAACTCTTTTCTTTATTTTCTTTAGTGTCTGCTTCTTTTGTCATCATAATTATATAAAGAGGCAAATTGTATTGAAATAATGTATTCACTATCATAGACGAGAGCTATAATTTTTAATTTCCAAAAGGTTTACAGATTATTAAGATTATAATAAAATGCACAGGAGTTGTATTTTTCTTTTAATTCCATAACCAACTAGGCTATGTATTATTTATACAATAGCAAAATTGATGCTGTGCTTCTTTAATTTATTTCAACAACTTTTTCTAAATGATAAGAATGCATAATAAAATATTATGTGGATTAATTGCCTCCAAAATTGCTCATTATTGCCTTTATCACATTACATGCATCAGAAGTCATAATCATTATCTCGATTTTCAACACAGAAATATATTCAGCTTATACCTTTGCATTATTCTGATTACACAAAGGACCATTAAAATTACTAATGAGTAATACAGAAAAGTTTTGAATATTTAAGCTGGATGTGTGTGGTGACTTTCCTAAGCATAAAGAAAATTTTAAATTGGAATTCTTTGAGTTGACAGGTTTATGATAGTGCTCTACTTAGGGTCTAGTGTGTGCAGTTCTCAGCTTGGTTAGATGAGGTTAAATGACAGAAAATTTTAAATATTAATTAGCAGTAAAAACAAAGAAATAAATGAAAGGTCATATATTATTATGGGTTATACACCTGGAAAACATGTATCATGTTACTGTGCTTTTTCATACTCCGTAGATTCGCTTAGTATTTCGAGAAAAGTTCACTCCACCTTAAATGGACACTAAATATAAATAATATTTTGCTGTTTTTATGGGATCAAGAAATTCCTGAGTGAGTGAGAGTCCCTTCAAAAATGGGAGAGCCACTGAGTACCCACTGAGTCCTTTGAATTTTCATTCGCATTCAAAGCTTACTCTAGTCTGGGAGCCTTACCCTCCTTGTTGTTAAGGGACATTCAGTTGCTTCTGACTCATAACCGCACTCCCCTGAGTTTCATACAACAAAGCAACGTTGGTCCCGCACTGTACTCACAATCATTTAGGCCCATTGTGGCAGTGATTGTGCCAGTCCAGCTCAAGAAAAAACTCCCTCCTTTTCTTACTGACTCTATCAATCTTGACAGCTCTTGCCAACATGTTCAAAGTACATTAGACTAAGTCACTCCATGCTTGTGTCTAAAGGACATTTTAACTCCACTTCTTCCTCCAAAAAGGTTTTTTTAATGTTTCAATTTCTATTAGAAGCTCATGGTATAATTCAAATTCCTCATGCAAACACTTGAATTAAAAGCATTCCAATTTGTGACACAGGGTTTATTTCTCACTATGAACTCATTATAACAACATTCATTCATTTAATAATACATCTCATCCATTTATCACTAATTAATTAGTTCATACATTCATTTATTATCAGTTTTCTAATGGTTACTCAAGTCATTGATGATTTGTTAACAGATCAAACAGAGAGGATTCATACTTCATGACATAAATATAGAAAAACAGTTAATATAAAGTAATGATATGGTTTTTAGAAATAAAAATACATACAGTGGAATCAATGAATAGAAATAGTACAAGGTTATATTCTCACTTAGAAATAAAGACATGTGGCTCAGCCCCGGTGGCGTAGTGGTTGTGCGCGGGACTGCAGCCCACTGGGATGGAGGTTCAATTCCTGCTCACAGGAGCAAAGGCTGGGCCTCCTACTTTCACCACCAGGGCAGTGATGCCTAAAAAAATATAAATAAAATAAAAAAATATAAAAATTTTAAAAAAAGAAACAAAGACATGTACATGTAAACACAGCAACAGCTTTGAAAAAGGTGGTATTTTAACATAACTTTGAGGACACAGGTGACTTTAAAGATACTCCAATCCAAAGAAATTGTATTCATGCAAGGTCAAAGTTAACAAAGAATGAGAAATGTGTGTTGTGATTTAACATGCAAAATAATCTAAGGACATTGGTAGAAATATTCACACTAAGCTTTGGTTTCATTCTGTTTTTCTTCAATTTTATAAGATTATGGAATTAATCCAGTTGCTATATCTCTTTAGGTAATACATTTAGCAATCACTTTTGTTTCATAGTCTCAACCTCCTAATGAAATTTGAATTTCCAATTTAAATTAAAACAACACGCACACACAAACAGCTGTGCATACACTTACTTTTTATGTGAATGTGCACAAGTGTGCATATATATTATCCCATGCGCTGTGTAAATGTACATATTTTATATGTGTACATTTATGAAAGCATGTGTGTACTTTAATAAGCCTAAGTATGCAAAATAGATTCTTTCAAATTGATTTTCACCTTTGGCAGTCCCATTTGCTTCAGAACACAACTACCCTTATTATGGTTTTTCATTGACATATTTTTCAGTAGCAGATCACTAGGCTTTTTTTCCATGACATACCTAGGAATTTCAAATTACCACACACACACACAACATATACACACACACATGCATATACATGTTGCTGCTGTTAGGCATGCAAAAATCATTCTGATTCATAGCACAATGTACACCATAAGGAAACAGTGTTCATTCTTGTGCCATCCACATATTTATATTTGCAATGAGCTATAGCAAAATATCAATCTAAATTATTTTCCCTAAGTACTTGTTATCACTCATATGGCTCAGAGTCTGATGAGAGTGATTTACAGATCAAGATAAAACAGCTTTAAATGAAGTACAGTTTGTAATGAACTAAGGAATCATGTCTATTAAACCTTTGTCATAGGAAAGACTCCTAAGAAATTTGAAGTCTTCCTCTGACATGGGAGTGAGAAATTCAAATATCATAATTGCTTAGTGAAAGTATGCCTCTGTTTTATATATGTGTCTTATATATTTGTCTCCTTCACCCATTTCAAACTTCACACTTCATTTCACACTACCCTATATACTTGGAATAGCATTCTGATTAATGTTCACTCTTTTCCCTTTGCTTGAAATAATTTTTCTTCCTTTTGTAGCACCATTACTTAAGCCCATCTGCTTAGTCACAAACCCACCTGCTTCAACTGATCCTTTGTTTTTTTTTCTCCTCAACAGTTTCTATAGCTGCTTATAGAAACTCTCTCTGTTAGAATTACAAATCTATTTGCATAGGAACTTTAATGTACTTGACCGGTTTTCTTTTCTACACATTTCCACATGAAACTCTAGCACTCAAAAATGTTAGGAATACATATATAATCTGAGAATACTTATATAAAAAAGAATCATTCCATCAAAATACCATGGTTTCATAGAACTTTGAGATATGTAATTTTTAATTAACAGAATAGGACAGAAAACTATAAACATTATAGAGCATGTACATAAATTTTTACTGAATTCACTTTAATTTTACCAGTCATATCTATTTTAAGCTTTAATGAATACCACTTACAATGTTTCACAAAATGGTCATGATCATTAGCTGTCCAGGTAACGCGAACCAAAGGAGGAGTTCACAACTTACAGTGACGACGACGAGTCAACTAACAAAGAGCAGGAAACAATCAGTGCAGTGAAAGGGGTTTGGAACCTTCTTACACTGCTGGTGGGACTGTAGCTATGGACAGCAACTGTGGACAGTGATGCAGTGCTACCTCCTACAACTACAGCTGGAAAGTGTATGCAAACCAGCAGTGCCTGTGCTGGTACATACTCTGGAGAAGTCAGAGTCATAACCAGAATCACGTAGGCACTCCCATGTTCATTGTAGCACTGTTCACAGTACCAAGAAATTGAAAACAGCCCAAATATCGATCGGTAGAGGAGTGGATAAAGAAACACTGGTACATGCACACACAAGGGGATACTATGCATCATTCAAAAATCATGATGAAACCACGAAGTGCGCCATGACCAGGATGGACCTGAAGGTCATTATGCTGAGTGAAGTAAGTCAATTGATAAAAGAAAATTGTGGTATAGGGTTACTACTATAAGGATAACAACTCTTACAATGACTGGCATACCCAAAGGAACAGACTTTGGAGATGACTTAGTGTGGTGGTGGACTTGATAGTTGCTAGGAAGGATGGAGACCCTATCCAGAGAACCAGAGGACAAGCAGAGGGATCTGCGGAGAGGGGGAGGGGAGGCTAGACTATATGGAAGGCGATCAAATTTTTGTATGCAGAGTTGATATCCTGAAATGTAAACTGCTACCCAATGCTCAATAAAAATTAATTAATTAATTAAAAATTAATGGCTAAGAACATCATTTTAAAAGTCAATATATAGTGTTCATTTGTTTGACATGTTTGAGTTATATGTATTAATATAGTGAAGTAAAATAATTCTCTGTTTTGATGTGATTCTTCTTTAAAATGAATAATAAAACCAGTAATCATTTTAGGCACTAATATTCTTTTTCCTCACTACATTTTTGGTCAGGTCAGCTTGACTAGAGAAACAAATCCAGTGACACTCATATTTGTGTAAGAAAGAGCTTTACCTCAAGAAACAGCTATATATCAGGAGAACATCCCAGCCTAGTCCAACTTATGTGCTGAAGTTCAATATTAGTCCATAAGTCCCTCTTCAGATTCACGTAGCCACATGCAATGATGCAAAATGCAGGAACAGCAGAGGGTGCTGGATCTGAAGCCTTGTGGATCCAATGGAGGTGACAGCTGGGAGGAAGAAGAGTTTCCCAGGACCTTCTTATCCGAAGGCCATGGCCAGAAGGAGGCTCCATCTGGCTATAACCTGATTGACAGGTAGAGCACTCCTCCACTTTTATATATCTTCAAGTTGACCTGAAATGATGCAACTTCCTCAAATTTATAATCATTTAAAAACAGCAACTCTTTCTTCCTAAACAGACACGTGAACACACACATACACACAACCCCAGCTATTAAATAATCCAAGAAAGATGTCATAGGTATTATTTTTAAGATAATTAAATCAGCAGAGCTACCTTTACCTGAAAAATATCACTTTAAAAGAATTATGCTTCTTAATAATGGCTCTGTGGTTGATTATTGGGTAGCAGTTCCATTTAAAGGTGATAATTACACTGTCCTGTTGTTTTGTGTAGATTATATAGTAGGGACCTTAGATTTTTATCTTACAACTTTCTGGAATAAGATAATTCTCATTTCAAGTACTATGTAATTGTATTCACAAAGTCACCAGAGTTAAAACATACTTATTAATTCACAGTAAATATAATACAAAGTTTGTACACTTTTCACAATAAGTCTAAAAATGGAGTCAATCTATTCCACATAGATATTATTTTTAATGTTTTCTGTACTTAATGCCATTCTGTGCTTTTATGATAGCACTTCCTATTCTGTTTGGTTCATTAGAAATGTTTGTTTATCTTTCTGCCACTTTTAAAAGAATATTTTTAATATTTGAGAAAAAGAATACATATTCCTTTATCTTAGAATATGCTCTAATATCTAGTATGCTATTTCTAATGTGTAGTGCATCATTTATATCAATGATATTGTAATGTAGATGTTTAAAAACATCTAAAATATTTCAAATGATAAAAATAAATCTAGCTTGTGGATTTAAGACTGAAATTTGAAATTATTTTATGGTAGTGTCTTTTTATTTCAATTGTTGTAGTAAAGTTCATTGCTTTCCAAATAGAAAATAAATACTCATAGGTGACATCATTGTGGCATAAAGTATATTAATCATTATATACTTAACCTAATACAAAGATAGACTTCAAAAGCTTGGCGGAAAAATTGCACTACCCTTGATCTAATTTTAAAGTTCCATCATATGTAGCACATATTGTCTCAAGCATTAAAATATTTTTGTGGCATCATTGCCCTAGTGAGAGTAGGAAGCCCAGCCTTGCTCCTGGAGAGCTGCTGCTGGATTTGAACTGTCAACCCTGTGAGCCACAGTCCCACACAGAACCACTAGGCCACCAGGGCTCAGCAAGCATTAAAATATTTTATTGGTCTTTGTTTTAAGGATCAATTAGGAAAGTCTCTCCAACCACACCCTATTTAGAATCATCATTTCATGCTTCTTGGTCAAAGCTACAATTTAGAGAAATATGCATTTAGCTAACAGGAAAATTCAGAATTTGACCTGTTGAGAAGTACATAGATATAAATTGTGAAAAGAAATGAGAGCTACACGCATTTTCCTTAGCCTGTAATGTGACAGCTCAAAAGGGAAGGAGCGTTCTCACCTTGAGTAGACAATGAAATACACTGGAGGTTGTTAGAGGCTACACCCGTGGGGCAAGTACATGAAAACTCACATCTATTAGCAGTTAATTTCAAAGCGATCTAAATCAGCAGTTACTAAATGACATGTGTTTATATCCAAGAAGTGAAACACTAGCAAGACTGTCCTGCAGTTTTTTTGTGTGGAAAATGACAATCTTCTTAAAGATATTGTTTCTTCAAAAATAATATACATTAAGGAAGCAATTATTTTAGTTTGTTGCTGTCTCAACTTTTAAAAAAATCATTTTACTGGGGAGCTCTTACAAATCTTATTTTGTTTTATTTTTGGGCATCACTGCCCTTCTGGTGGTCGTGGGAGCTACCCAGCACTGCTCTTGAGAAGCGCCACTGGATTTGAACCACCAAGCCCACAGGCAGCAGTCCCGCACTCAACCACTTACACCACCAGGGCTCAGCCTGCTCTTACAAATCTTATAGCAATCCATTATTCAATAGTATTAAGCACCCTTGTACACAGGTTGCCATCAACATACCCAAAACAATTTCTTTCTGCTTAAGAACTTAATATCAGCTTCTCATTTCCCCCCCCTTTCTCCTCCCCCCTCATGAATCCTTGATCAATTACATATTATTATGGTTTACTTGTGTCTTAGACTGTCCATTGTCTCCCTTCACCCACCTTTATGCTATACTCCCCTTGGGGGTGGGGGGCTATGTGTCCAAACTTGTGGCAGGTTCCTCCTTCCCAAGCCCCTCTGTCTCAGTTGTTTTTAGTAAAACTGAAGCAAATTGCATGGCTATCAGTTCAAAGAAATACCTGAGGTGAATATTTTCAGTACAGATGCCAGGAAGTGAGGTGGAACTAAAATCAGGCATTAGAATGCTTAAAGCCATGGAATAGACAGATTATTGTCTTAATTATTGAAACTGAACACATAATTTTGATCAACACATTTTTCATCCATTCAAATGATAGCAAGAAAATCAGGAGCTAGTGTGATCACGAGGGGTCCAAGGTGCAGACATCAAACATCAAAGAACAAGGATTAAATCAGTAAGAATGAGGGGGAGAGCAGGGTGGGGACCCAGGGCCCAATTGTGGGCTGTTGGACACCCCCTGGCAGGGAAGTCACCGGGAGGAGATGGGCCAGTGAGGTAGCAATGAGGCATCAAACTTTCCTCTATTTCCTGAAGGTTTCCTCCCCCCAACCATCAGAGCCCCAACTCTGCCCTGCAATACCAGCTGGACTGGAGGAGGTGCACTGGCGGAGATGGGAGCTGGAAAACGAAGGGAACTCAGTGTGGATGGACCCCTCAAGGTCAGTGGTGGGAGTGAAGTTGCTGGATGGGTGGAGAGAGGGTGGGGTGGAGAGAGGAAGCCAGCTGTGGGGATCTGCAGACTGTCTTCTATCTGGAGGGCGGACATAGGGAGGAGTGGGTGGGGGGAGATGCCAGTTGGTGCAAGATATGACAAACAGTAATGATTGCAGATTGGTGAGGACTGGGGGGAAGGGGAGAAAGGTTGGAGGGGAGAGAAGGGAGGGCTCATATCAAGTGGAGGGCCAGATGTTGGGAGAATGTCAATGAGGATGGGCAGGTGGTGCTTGGCACAGTGTGTGTAACTATGTATTGAACCATGTATGATGGAAAGCAATATATGAGAGCCCAATAAAATGATAAATTAAAAAAAAAGAAAATTAGGAGCTTTTACAATATAAATCACATATACTTAAGTTTGCAATGTTTATTCCAAGTACAGCATACTCCACAGAATTTCAATGGCAGCCTTTTAATGAGTGAAAGAAAACATATCCCATTTTAAGTACATCGATAACAGATAACTTATGCTCAAAAGAGGCCACAAATAAGGTTTAAACATTAAGTCCAAAGGGGAAAGCACAACATTTCGAGATCTTTTCAATGAAGCAAATCTATTCAAAGCTGAATAAGTGGTCCATAACTCATCTTTTTCCTCTGTGAATGTGGCTGCTCCTTTGCACCTATTGGTTGCTTTGTAGTTTAATATGTGAATTACTAGCTTCGCATGACTTTCCTATCCCTAAAATCGAAAACAAAAGCCATTTCATTTACTTGAGAAAGATCATGCCAGTTTTAAGCACCTTAAAATCTTGCTGATGGTGAGCAATGCTTGGTTTTCAATAAAACTGAAGCTTCCTGCCTTTCAGTTGCTTCCTGACCCAGACCAGGCTGATCTCAAAAAACAAACCAGACCATTGCCCTCAGTCCCATGCTAGCTTCTGACAACTCTCTACCTTGCGCAAGAGAGGGCTGCCCTGGGATGTTTAATTCAGAAGCTCTAATTCTTTAAAGGAATGGAATGCTTCACCTGCTAATCTCAAAGCTACACAAGGTGTGCTCGATCCACCAGGAGATTAGCAGTGCCCAGGTTGCCTAGCCTTCTAGAATCCCTACAGGGTGGATAAAACTGCCCCAGTGTGCTTCTGACACTGGAAATCTTCATGGGATTAGAAAAGATATGTCTTCCTTCCAATATTTCAATACTAACACATTATTCAGGACCTTTCATATTGTTTATCCATTTCTCCAGCTCTAAAATCATTCATGCAGTATGATGTGTCATTAGCAAATACAGGAAAGGAAGATATGACAGATGTGTTAAAAACAAAACAAAAACAAAGCAAGAGACTTTAAAATACTTGAGGAATTTATTCAGTATTCCTCAGTAAGAATATTATTAACTGCCCATTATGTGGCCTGGCTCTTGGACTTGCAGAGAATACAGGAAATAATGACAGATTGAGTTCTAGATATAAAGTTAAAGCAGCATTGTAATCAATTATTATATTCAAAAAACTATCCCTAACTCTCTTAATAAGGAGAGGAATGAAAAGATAATAAATTATCACAAATAGCAATCATTCATTTCATTTATACACAATTTTTTTAGATCATTTCACAAACAGAAATCAAGGGTTTAAAGAATGACATTTATGAATGATTTGGAATTTACCAAATCTGAGAAACCAAAAATATTATGCTGGTAGTTTACAAACTCCCACTCTGGAGTTAATACTTTTAATGATGACTTAAATATACCACAAGAATAGATTTGTACCTAGAATGCTTAGATGTCAAGGTCATTAAGAGCATGCTCAGTCCAGAAACTGAATGAGTTAAAAGAGATCACCTTAGCTCGGGATAAAAATGCAAGAGCCACCCGAGTTAGCTTATTAAATGCTTTCCTGTGGTAGGCAGTCTACAGAATAATTCTCAATAGTCTGGAAAATCAGTAGGAATGCGTTCATTTAAAGTGCCTATTTTCATCACAGCAGATAGCAAAATAATGCTAATGGAAAAGAAAATTACCATTTGTGTTCAGGGAAAGGATGGAGCAAATGCCTAACCTGCAAAATATAGTAACCAATAAATTATTGGTAAATTAAGCAAAGGAATTTTCACAAAACTTAAACTAATTTTTAAACTCATAAATCATGCATAAATCAATTAAAGGGAGTTTTGGAAAATTAAGCTAATTTTTAAATTAACTCAGGTTAAACTAACTTCAACATTCATTTGCAATAGATTTTCATTCATTTGCAATAGGTTTTCATGAGGGAAATTTGTAGAATATCAATCAAAATACTTCAGAAAGGTGATGAAGGACTGGGCACATTCATTAGAACATGTCAAGAAATTTGGAAGACAACCACATGGCCAAGCAACTGGAAAGAGTTCATATGTGTGGACATTGTAAAGAAAGGCAACTCAAAAGGATGCTGCAATCATTTAAAAATAACATGAATATCGCACACAAGAAAAGTGTTGATTGTCATTTGAAAATGGCTGCAACAATATAACAACAGGAAACTACCAGAATGTCAAGCCTGGATGTGGACTTTGAAGTGATCATTGCTGACTTTGAAGGGATCTGGGCTAAAAGTAGACAACACTAGATAGATGTGTATTTGTGATTTATTGAATATGCAAAAGCATCTAACATGGTTAATTATAACAAACTATGAATATCACTCTGAAAAATGGGAATTCTGTTACACTTTATTGTGCTCATGTGAAGCTGATACACATAGCAAGATGCTTCAAATGGAACAAGGGGACACTACATGGTTTAAAACCAGGAATGATTTGCTCAAGATTTTATTTCTTTCACCATGTTTAATAAATACGTATATTATAAATAATATGAGACAATTTCCTAGATGAAGAAGAAGCACTCATATTGAAGGAAGGATCATTAGCAACATGCATAATGAAGATGATACTATCAAGCTTGCTTGAAAGTAACGAGGACTTGATGCACTTGCTATTGAAAATCGAAGCCAATGTAAAGAAAGCCAGCATCCTCACAATTTGACCAAAAGACAACACTGTGATAAACAAAACAAAAAACAGCATGGGAGTTGTGAAGAATTTTGTTTTAACTGGGTTCTAAATCAATGCTTTCAGAAATAGCAGTTAAGAACTGAGTTTAAAGTTGTTTGTTACACAGCAATAAATAATTGAAACCCTGTGAATCTTGTTTACACACTTTGTATAGGGTATGATTTCAGCGGACACAAGGAAGAAAGATTTATATACAGAAACTGAAATCTCATCTGACACTATGCTTATTGTCATGAACATAGTAGTGATTTTTATGAAAGCCAATAAAATGTACGACAAACTAACAGATTATAGGTAATAGCCATTTAACTGCGTACCTTGTTTTCTTACTTTTTTTCAATATCCTTTGTATTTCCAAAATGATAAAATATGTAACTAATGCTCTTTCTATTTTACTTAATCTGGTAATATTTATATTTTATGTATAAATTATTTAAAGCATCATTTCTATAAATTTCACTACCTCGCACTTTTTATCTACATACCGTAACCAATTCAAACACTCACCTTCCATATTGTAAACACACTAAATGGAAAAGTAAAAGGAATATTTATATGTGATCTAATTAAATGTATTCAGAAAACTTTCCCTTTACTCTTAATTTACTCTAAGGTATCTGGACAGAGGACAGATAATTAATGGATAATAACTGTTTCAAGAAATTGCAAGAGGAGTGAGAACAGATTTCAAATTCTTTCATTTTCTCACTTTTACTGTTGACTAAGAATGAGTTGTTCATCCTTCACTCTGTGCTACAGCTATAAATCTCTATATGTACTTGGTTTTAAAAGCCTGCTTAAGTCTTAAAGTTTCTTTCTGTGACTGTGATTGCTATATTTCCAAATGCATCTATCTAACAAGGTTTTGTCACAAAATTGTAATGTTTCCCAAAACATCATTACATGCATATAAAGTCATGGGAGTAGCACGTATGGAAGGGATACTTTTTCTCATTGTTTAACAAATGGCTACCTCTTCTTGAGACTCAATAATCAGGAATTCTGATGTCTGAAGAAAAAGAGGTTGTCATAGACAAAGACAGTTTCTCAAAATTAGTTCAAGTCCAGTACTAGGAACATAGTGAATTGAAGTAGTCTAATTCCAGTCTTGGAAACATCTTCTTTTACCTCTCTGTCCTAATTTTTCCAAGGAAAATTGCTTGTTTTGTTCATCAGGGATATACTGGTATATCTCACTAAAAACCTGGAAAATGTTTACAGAGAAAATTACAAATAATTATTTTTAATAAGTAGGCACAAGTGTTAGCCTGGGCTGACTAGAGAAACAAATTCATAGACACTCATTTATGTGTAAGAAAGAGCTTTAGATAAAGAGTAATTGTATAGTAAGAAAGCATCTCAACCTAGTCTAGATCAAGTTCTTAAGTCTGGCCTTAGCTTAATACCAGTCTATAAGTTCCTCTTCAGCCTCCACAGCATAGGCAATGACACCGAATGCATGAAGATCACAGGCCAGTGGGTGGAAAGTCTTGTGAATCCCGTGGCAACAGTGGCATCTCAGTCCTGGCAAGGGTCTCCTTGTGACTTCTCTGGATCCAGAGGTCTGGTTCCATCAGCCTCTCTCCATGTGTCTTCTCCATAAAGATGTCTCACAGGGAGAATGTGTCCCACCTCCCACGAGGAAGATAGAAGTTCTCAGAATAGAGAGTTTCTTCTCCTTCACAGAGCTATTGATGGATTGAAAGTGCTCACCTAGTTCTTAGCAGCCCAAAAGCTAACCCACTATACCACCTTGAAATATTCACATTTTGATTGAGAAAATGTAAAACATTTGTTTTCAGTGCCGAAGATATATATTGAAATATTTTATAACAAGTCTTAAGAATATATAGGATCCCTGAATAAATTCATTGAGAAATGGGACACAAACTAAACAATAAAAAAAACCTTTTCATGATATGTAATGTAAATTTGAACCCTCAGATTTTGTAATGAAGTGTCATGAAAAGTGATCTGGTATCAAAACACCCCCAACTTATTGTAGGTGAACCATTTCTTCATTTGTCATGCTAAATAAAAATTGAATTTGTCTTGGCTTCTTAGACATGAAAAATTGGATGGCAAAGTTTGTTCACGTTAATTTATTCTAATTCCCAAACACTAAAAGCTTAATTCTAGAAAAGTAAATTTCCATTGCAATTATACTCTGACATTTGAGCCCCTGCAGGGAATAATAACATCACCAAGTAGGGTTTTTGAGGGGTCATATTGTCTTCACCTTTTATCATGTCCATTCTTTTGAATCAATAATCATTTTTCTTAGTGTATCTCATTCAAATTTTATTTTCATATTTACCTGGAGTAGTGTTGTTTTTTTACTATCATGCATATATTGATAAAGTGACATGATGGTTTCATGCAAAACATTACATATATTTAAGACATCGTTTTCCTGGAGCTAAAGTACAAGTGTATGTCCTATATTTGATACAATATTGATATACAATATTGATATAGCTTACTGCATGCAAATGTGCTTGCTCTTCCACATAAGCATCATTAGTCTACAAAATAAACCCGATGACTTCTACTCCATCTTCCCTTATATAATGAGGCAGTAACATTATGAATTAGGAGGAATTCAAAGAATGAAAGGAAAATATTCTCCTCCTAGTTTGGAAGAGTGATGGCTCATCCGGAGCTGGATTTCAGTGAATCCTCTGTGAGTCTGCTAACGCAGTACATTCCTGTCACAGTGAGTCCCATCAGATTCAGAAGGTCAGCCTTGGAAACCAGTTTATGCAGCGTGAAAGTGCACTAATCTCTGTAAAATCTGCCTAAAGAACACCATTACCTTTTCTTTAGTCTTCCACTAAATGAAAACATCACAATGCTCTCTATGAAGAAGACATCATTAAATTCAAAGTACAAAATTGAGATCCAGGATATATACTTCAAATTCTTAAACACATATCAGAGTGACACAGGTTAGCCATATTATCTGAACTATTTTCTTAGCTAGAACTAATCCAGTTTCATATTAATACATGTCTACTGTGTTAGGCAGGGTTTTCTGGAGGAACAAAACCAGGACAGTTATGGTGATTGATGATAGATAGATGAATAGATAGACAAATAGATAGATAGATAGATGATAGATTTGTACCAAACAAAGGAATATAACAGATAATTACTCCACACAGTAGGGCAGAGACTGCAGTTCATCTCACTTCTGTGAACTGTTAATATACTGGAAGTCCTTCATCTCACGAGGGCTGCTGGGTCCAAGATCAAGGAAGCAGACATCCAAGTCTTCCTTAAGGCATTGCAGGCAGGCTGCCACAAACAGGCAACAAACAGTAGAGCATGGTAGCAACAGTCAGCAGCTCAGGAGGTTAGTCAAGCAGGCAAGATGGGATATTGAACTTAAGCAATGCAAAACTACAGGATTTGCCAACCTTAAGCTCAAGCGATGTATACAACAGCAGTGTGGTGAGGCAGGTTTCAAAGGGAACTCATGCTCTAGCAACACTCTCCACAGGTTACCTGTCTCACAGATAATGGAGTTCACAAATTGAGACAGAAAACTAACTAAAGCAGCCACTCACTGGTTTGATTGTGAAAGAGCAGGGGAGAGAGGAGCAGACTTTGTGGAGACTTTTATCTCTTTACCATCGAATCAAATGACGACCTTATTAATGACACATATTCCTATGGGCCAGGTGGGCACAGTAAACCTACTTATCACACTCACCCAATTTTATAAGTAAGGTAGATGGGAATATTTGCTTTAAACTTTCCATGAAGAATGCACATATGTAATGCTATGAACATTTTTATAATCTCAATTTATTTATAGATACTATGATTATGTTTGTTTTTCTTTCTGACCAACCAGAATTGAATTGAATCTCATGCCACTGGCCAACTGGCAATTGCTCACCTTGATGCTTGTTGAGATAATTCTGAGATGGATGCTTGCCCTAGAGCCTCTTTGCTATTTCCAAAGCTTGCAGGCTCTGCAGCTAATTCTTGTCATGCCTTAGCTCTGGTTCCCTGATTATGTTGATGCATGCTAAAGGACCTATTCTGCAGGTTTGTCTTCAAATTAAACAATGAACCTGAGATTTGCAGTTTTTACCAAAAAAAATATGCTTTCTCTTTTTAATATTTGGCTTGTGGTGTGTCCTGATTTCGGGGCTACACTCTGACCCCCAGGTGATATAATGCTGTCAGATTTTCATTTAGGTGAATTAATCTCTGCTAATTTTTCAGTCTTTCATTGTAATCACCAAGAGTGTCTGCCATTTAATAAGCATGTTATGTCACATATGCTTTTCATATGATGTTTCATTTAGTTTACATGACAATTCTGAATATTGAAATGTTCTCCAATTTGTAGTGAAGATTAATAACATTCTATAGCCACATTCCTGGAGTGTATTGAAAAAGAACTTGACTCCAGACCTTTTTACCTCATTTATACCCATATCACTTATCTGAATGTAAGGTGTCACTTCTCTGTTAATTGGAGCAAAATCATTCTGCTCTCCAGAGTATCACCTTTTGGGAAAAGAGATAACATGAAAACAAGTATAGGTAAATTAAAATGTGCAAAAATGAGAGCGAGAAATATGTTATCTGTAGAGTAACCAAAGCAGTAAATGTTTTGATATTGGAGACATTTTCGCTAGCTTTGCTTTGGAGTGGGGAACATTTAATAAGTGGCTCCCATTTGAGTTTGCAGAAACTTCTTCCATAGAAGTGGGGATCCAGGGATTTCTTCATTGCCTGGTGTACCTGTTCACTTGGGGTAACCCTGCTGGCATTTGACACATCTATGACATAGCTTTCAGTATCAAAGCAACACACAAGCCACCACGATAGACAAACTGAAAGACAAGTTTTGGAAAATCTGAGGCAGTGCTGTGGGGCATTTTCAAATATTGAAAGCCTAAATGCAAGAAGCTGAGCATTGTCAGAGATGGTGTCAGCAGATGAGTCCTTCAGGTCGTAAGGTGCATGAAATGTCACTGATACGGAGCTGAGTTCTTGGCGGGGAGTCAACCGTGGTGAGAATGGGGGTGTGAGTCAGAAAGAACCTGTGGGGGCAGAGATTTTGGAATCTTCTTTTGCCAGAGGGACATGGCTCAAGGTAAAGAGAAACAACTGCAAAGATCTCCTCCTGATTGGAACGTGCACTGTCCAAAGTATGAATTTAGAGAAAATGGCGAGTGGTCCACAATGAAATGAGAAGCATGAAGATCATTCAGGCATAAATGAGTAGAAACGCATTGCTATTGGCCATTTTGAATCAGAAAAACCTATGACTTACTCTGCCAGGAATAACACAATCAAGTGGAATGAGATGCCATTGATTGTTAGAAGGATCCTGCTACACCTATCAAGAAGCACAATGTTATGTGTAATCAGATTATATCTATCAGCCTTTAAGGAAATCCAATCAATGCAACTATTATTAAATGTATGCACCAACTACAACATTAGTGATATTATTTTGAAGGATTCTACTCACAACTGCAATTGGGAATCGATCAAACATCCAATCAAGAACCATTGATGGATATTTGTGATTGGCATGTAAAAGTTGGTAGCAAAAAGGAAAGAACAGTAGTTGGAAAATATGGACTCGGTGAAAGAAATGAAACTGGAGGTCATATGAGAGAATTATACAAAATCAATGACTTTTTCATAATCTCTTTCAGCAACATGAAAGGCAAATGTACTCATGGATTCCCTTCATGGAAGGCACATTGAGCCAACTGACTGAATCTGTGGGAAGATCGATGTGGGGATATGGAGAAGCTCAATATCAGCAGCTAAAACCAGACCAGAGGTGGACCATGAAGCAGACCATCATTTGCTCATATATAAGCTAAGAATAAAGTTGAAGAAAATTAAAACAAATCTACAAGAGTCAAAATAAGATCTTGTCTATCCTACCTGAATTTTGAGAACATCTCAATAACAGATTTAATGTACTGAAAATTATGGACAGAAGTGCTAATGAACTGTGGGAAGATATCAAGACCATCCTCCATGAAGAAAAGCCTAAAGGAATTAAAAAGACATGAGTAAAAGAGAAGACCAAGCGGATTTCTGAAGAGACTCCAGATCTTGCTCTAAATAGTACAGTAGCTAAAACAAATGGAAGGATGATGACAAGAAGCTGAATAGAAAATTTCAAAGGACAGTTCAAAAGCACAAAATCAAATATTGTAAGGAAATGTTCAAGGACCTAGCACGAGAAACTGAAAAGAGGAAAAAATACTCAGCATATCTGAAGCTGAAAGAGCTCAGGGGAAAAACTAACCTCGAGTTGTACTTTTTGAAAGACTTGATATACAAAACATTAAATGAGGATGGGAACATCAGGAGCAAGTGGAAAGGATACAGAGTCACTCTACCAAAAAGAATTCAAGAGTTCACCATGTCACGAGGTGGCATATGAGCAAGAAGGAATGGTGCTCAAAGAAGCAGCTCAAACAAGAGACCGGGGATTGACAGAATACCCATAGATATGATTCCGAAAGCTGAAGAAGCACTGAAAGTGGTCACTCCTTGATGTCAGGAAATTTGGAGAAAGTCTATTTGGTCAACGGACAAGAAGAGATCCATATTTGGGCCTATTCCAAAGAAAGGTGACCCAACAGACGGCTTAAACTGTAGAATGATAAGATTGCCATCTCACACAAATAAAAGTTTGCCGGAGACCATCCAACAATGGTTGCAACTATGTATTGACAGGAAACTCTCAGTGCAGGTCATATTCAGAAAATGATGTAGAACAAAAAATATTACTGATGTCAGATGAATGTTGGCTCAAAGCAGAGAATACCAGAAAGATTTTTACTTGTGTTCCATTGGCAAAGGCATTGGACTCAGAAATCAGTAATGAACCGAGGATCACCTTGAGAAGAATTGATATTTCAGACCACTTCATTGTGCTCACTCAGAACTTGTACATGGATCAAGAGGCAGTTGTAAAAACAGAAAAAAGGAATATTTCATGATTTAAAACCAGGAAAGATGAGGAAAAGATTTATATTTCCTTACCAATCTTGTTCAATGTATAAACCGTAAAAAGCATCAGAGAAGTTGGATTATATGAAGGAGAGTATGACATCAGGATCAGGGGAAGGTTTTTTAATAACCTGTGGAATGCAGATGACACAACAATGCTTGCTGAATATAAGGAGGAACTTGTATAATGTGCTGATAAAGTTTGAGAATTATAGCCTTCGGTATTGTGGCAGTCATGCAATCTCATGTCAATTTCAGGATTGGGAGAGTAGGGGTGAAGTCTAGCCTGTCAATCTTGAGATAGCCAATGAGACCTCTGTGAGGGCATGGTTTCTGCTCAGAATTCTGGGAAATCCGGCTGTATTTCCTTCTTGGAGGTGAGAGATTTATGACTCAGTGCTTTGGAAACGCTCTACTGACAAGACACAACACTGACTCCCTGTAAGACATCCCGGAGAGAAGCCACATGGGCTCACCTTGATGGAACCAGACCTCTGAAGACAGCCATGCAGAGACACCTGCCTATGTTGAGATACTTGAGAAACCACAGACAGGCTCCTGCCTGCATTGAGATGCTTCTACAACCACTGGATACACAAGAATCTGAACCCACTAGCCTGTGATTGTCCTAGGGTCATTGTATGTAACTTGTGAATCTGAAGAAGGATTTATAGACTGATATCAGACATATGGGCTAATATCAGACTTGTGGACTTGGACTGGGATACTTTCTCAATGTTTCATTCCTTTTGCATATTGTGATGGGTAGGTTTGCTATGCCAACATGGCCACAGAAGATTGGTGGGTCTGTTGTGCTGGCGCAGTGTAAGGAAAATAAAATTATTAAAGGATGGAGCTGAGGCTTCGGACATGTGACCACACTAAAGTATACTCTGGCCTTCTAGCTTGGTAACAGCTTCTCCTTTCCTCCTGGGCATCTGGCCAGCGTGTGGGGGGAAACTGAGGAGAGCAGATGGCTCCTTGGAGGTGTTGGTTTTGAGTAAAAAACAGGACTCTGGGTGCCTCTGCCCAAGGCCCCTGGCCAGGACCTGGGTGCAGACGTGACGCACAGGCAGAATAACAGGTTATATAACTGGGCATGTTACTATTTTTAGCTGATTTATAAACCCAAATTCTAACGTGGGCATGTTGCCACCTTTGTCTGAGAAGCTCAAAAGACCGCCCTCAACTTTCTCCAGTGGACCCCGGGATGAACGTGCAAGCTGTTAGCACGAAGTGATGGGTCCCGTGATGTGCCAGGAAGGGATGATGTTGCCCTGCTCCCTTCTTGTCGGGTGATGTTGAGGGGATCCCGGAGAGGGGTAAGATCTGGGTTGAGTTCCCTGTTCTAAGAGGAACTCCCTTGTAACTCTTATCTTGACTGTTTCTGTCTGTACTTTCGCTTTATATTTTGCTCTTGACTATCATAGAATTCTTTTTATTATAAATAAAACATCTATACTTCTAAGATCTTGGGCTCGTGGACGTTTATTCAGCAGATCAAACACCTAAAATCACAGTCCGTGCATGGCAAATAAGGAATTAAAATTTCTTTCCTTGACACACAGTCTATGAATACATGGGATAAATTGATGGGCAGAGATAGGAAGGGCTCAGCAAGTCCTGCCCTTGCTCTTACTTTCAGATCTTTGGACCAGACAGCTGCCTTGTTTGTCCTGTGCCTCGATCTCCAAGCAACACTACCTGTGGGACACCTAATCGTGGACTGTGGAGCTGTGAGTTGAGGTTCCTTCGAGACCTACTTTGCCAGTCTCCTGGGACATACATCTCTTGAGCTGGGGACTGTTGTACTCTGTCCTCTGGCTGACTGTTGGTGACCTGCTCTGCTGTTTGCTGCCTGTGACCGGATAGCCTGAATTGCTTTATAGAGGACTACTCAGCGGCCCTCAAGACTTTAAGGACTGCCAGTGTTCCAGTTGTCTCATGCAAGTGAGTTGCACCGAGCAAGTTGTACTGCTTTATAGATAGTTAACTCTTTCTTCCTTATCTTATATACCTTTCTTTATATATAAATATATAAAGAGAATTGCTAGTGTCCTGGTTTTATTTCTCTAGAGAACCCTCTCCAACACATATATAAACCTCTCCCTTTTATACATATGCATGCTTATGAATTTGTTTCCCTACCCAGTCTAACACAAGTACAGATTACAACTCAATGTATGGAAGACCAAAATCATGTCAATAGATCAATAAATAGCATCATAATAAATGGAGAAAAAGTTGAAGTAATTGGAGATTTTCACTAACTTGGATCCACAATCAATTCTCACGGAAATATTGGTCAAGTGATCAAAAGATGTATTGCATTGGTTAAATCTGCTGTACAAGTCATTTTTAGGGTATTAAAGAGGAAAGATGTTACTCATAGCACTTAGATGTGTCTGCTCCAAGCCATGCAGTTCTCCATTGCAGCATATGTATGTGAAAGTTGGGCACTGACTAAGAAAGTCTATAGAAGAATGAATACATTTGAATTTTGCTGCTGGAGAAAAATAGTGAAAGTACCATGTAATACTAATAGGACAAATCGCTCTGTTTTAGAAGAAGTAAGACCAGAGTTCTCATTACAGGGAAGGATGGTATGTTTACTGCGCCAACCTGGCCAACATGAACATGTGGGATTAATAAGGTCACAGTTTAATTGGAGGGAAAAGAGGTAAATGGCTTGGCAAGTCCTCTCTCTCTCTCTTGCTTTCTGGTGATTAGACCATTATGCAGCTGCTAGTTCTCTGCCTCACCTTTTGAACCCCACTATCTGCAGGGCAACCAAGCCATGGATTGTGTCACTAGAACTTGAGGTTCCTTTGAGACCTGCTTTACCACATTGCTGGTGCATGCATCATTTCAGCTTGGGACCGTTGGAGTCTGTCATCTGGCTGACAGTTGGTCACCTGCCTTGCTATTTGCCTGCTGGATTGCCTGCATTACCCTACAGAAGACTTAGCTGTCTGCTTCCTTGACATTGGACCTGGCAGACCTCATGAGATAAGGACTTCCAATATATTAACTGTTCCATGAAAGTGAGTTGAACTGAGTCTTATGTAGTGCTGTGTGGCCTAAATTGCTGTCATATCCCTTCTTGCTGTATCTTTTTATCTATCTATCTATCTAACATCATCATCCATTTATCTATATTCATGTGTCGAGTTTTATTTCTCTAGAGAACCCTGTCTAACACATTACCTTACATATTTTGGACATATTGTCAGGAGAAAGCCACTATGCTTGGTAAAGTGGAGGGGTGGCAAAAAAGAGCAAACTCCTAAGATGGTTGACACAGTGGCTGCATTAATGGGCTCAGTCATAAGAATAATTGTGTGGATGGTACAGGACCATCCCATGTTTAATTCTGTTGTATATAGTGTCCTATGGATGAGATTATGCTCAATGACACCTGGAAAAAACATTTGATTTTGAGTTTTATCATTGTCATACTCATTGTTGTCCTCATACTGCTGTGGCTTCCTTGCATTTTGCTCTGATGCTAGAAATTCTAGCACCTAGGTTTTCAAATATCTTCAGGGTCAATCCTGATGGACAGGCTTCAACAGGGATTCCAAGCTGAAGGACAGATAAAAAAGAGAATATCTACTTCTGTGGAACTAACCATTGACAACTTTATAAATTAAAGATTGAAATTGAGTGATATATTAGTGCCAGAAAACTAGCCCCTTTTGTTGGAAGATATTCAGCAAACAGCCAGGGAAGAGCTGCATCAAAGTGGAATTGACCTTAACGAAACTGATGGAGCAAAGGGAGACAACAATCCACTATTAATCAGAATGTAGAAGGCATGAAGTGTGAATCTAGAAAAACTGAAAGTTGTTAAAATTATATCGAATGCATAGAAATTTATCTCCTTAAGACTTGGTAATCTGATATAGAATAGCATAGACTATTCTGGATTAGACAATCACACTAAACCTTGAATGACAATTTAAAGAGAAATCATAATGCATTCATCCTTTCAAAAATTTAAAGATCTCTCTTTAAGTGTAATACTATGCTAGGAGATTACCATCATGCCTACCAGGTAGACAATGATAATCAAAATTTGTGCACCAACCACAAAATATAATGATGAAAAAATTTAAAAAAATATCTACCTCTTCAGCCTGTCGCTGATCAAATGTGCAATCAAAATGGATCAATAATAACTGACGATTATAATGTCAAAGCTGGAAGGATCTGGTGTTAGAACCTGTGGTCTTGGTGATAAAAATGAAGCTAGAGAAGGCATGGTTTTGGAATTTTGGAGTGATCCAAACTTCTCCTTTATAGTGACCTTATTTTCCTAACAATATAAATGGACCTTGTCAAGTGGAATACATAGGAATCAAACTGATTACATATATGGGGAGAGATGAGAGATATCAACAACTGAAAGACCATAGGTCAATTTTGAAACAGACCATCAATTATGCATATAAAAGTTCAGGTTGAAGCAGAAGAAAAATATTAAAGTCTATGACAGCCAAAATATGACTGAGTAATTCCACTTCAATTTATAGGTCATCCCTAGAATAAATTTGACATACTCTTGTAATTGACCTTGAGAACATCAGACATGAAGAAAACCAAGTGTCATTAAAAAGAACTTGAGAAAAAACTAATGTGGATCTTAGAAGAGATTCAAAATTTTATTCTTGAATGTAGAAAGGTGAAAGCAAGAGAAGAATGAAATAAAATAGTTGAAACAAACAATTTTAGAGGAGATTAATAAGACAATGTAAAGCACTATAGAATTAAAAAATCAAAAGGGATGAACACCCTCAGTGTATCTTAAACTGAAGAGCTAAAATAAAAAATCATCTCAAGTAGCAATGCTGAAAGTTTCTATTGGAAAAAAAATTGAGTGATGCAGGAACTATCTAAAGAAGATGCAATGATTATGTAGGGCCAATGGATGAGAAAGAAGTACTCAACATCCTACTATTTCAGGAGGTAACACATGAACAAGAACCAACGGTGATGAAGGGATAATTTCAAACTGCAATTAAGGTATTAATCAAGAAGAAAGCTCCAGGAATTGATGGATTACCAACTGAAATGTTTCAGCAAGCTGTTAAAGCACCAGAAACATTCACTTGTCTATCCCAGGAAATTTGAAAGACAGCTATTAGCCTGACTAGAAAGATCCATATATGGATCAGTTCCAAAGAAAGGTGACCCAACAGAATATTCAAATTATAGAATATCATTGCTATCCCAGGCAAGTAAAATTTTGCTGACAATCATCTAGCAACATTTTTAGCCACAGAATTGCCAGAGGTTCAGTCTGATTCAGAAGAAACCTGTGGAACAAGGGATATCATGCTACCTGGAGAAAAGGTTAAAGGCATAAAGAATTTGTCTTGTTAGATCCACAATCAGTCCTCAAGGAAGCAACTGTCAAGTGAACAAAAGACATTTTGCATTAAGTAAATCTCATGCCTAAGACTTCTTTAAAATATTGAAAAACAAGGATCTAATTTTGAGGACTAAGGTGCACCTGACCCATCCCATGGAATTTTAAATCACCTCATAAGCATGTGAAAGTTGGATATTGAATAAAGAAGACTGAAGAAGAATCATTGAATTTGAATTGTGGTGTTGGAAAAGAATATTGAAAATATCATGAACTACTAAAAGGACAATTGTTCTGTCTAAGAAGTATCTCTGGAATTCTCTTTCAAGGCAAGAACAAGGAGACTTTGTCTTACATATTTTGGATGTGCTTTCAGGAGAGAGCTATCCCAGGAAAAGCACCTGACGCTTAGTAAAGGAGAGCAGAAGCAAAGGAGGGTAAGATCTTCAAGGAGATATATTAAGATCAGGTCTTAAACCATGAGCTCAAGATTTATGAGCGTGGTGGAGCAGGACAGTGCAGGGCTTCATTTGGTTGTGCAGAGCTTGGCTATGCACTGGAATAGACTCAATGACTCCAAATAACAAAAAGGACAATGTCTGGGAGAGAAGCAAATGCTTCTTTGAAGGAAAGGTGGCAGTTGCTTATGCCCTATGCTTTGGTCAAGCTATAAAGATAGACAAGCCCTTGAAGAATAACAATATGCGTTGTAAAACTGAAGATCAGTTAAAAAAGAAAGAGCTCGCAAGGAAAATATTGACAGAGTACTCTCAGTAACAGATTCAAACAGAAACACTGATTGTGATGCTATTGCAAGACTTGTTAGTGTTTCGTTCTGTTGTACATACATAAGGTTCCTATGAGGTAGAGTACATCAAAGGGCACCTAGAAACAATGTAAATGTCACTCATATGCCAATGGTTCAGAGAAGTATTTCATGTTTTGTGAGTTAGATGTGCTAGAGGTATGTAAACAACCTTCAAATGTTGTACATATTTGAATCACAACGTTCATATGAGTGGGATGCCTTATTTTTAGTCTCTATTTCTTAGGGCATTGTATTAGAGGTTAAACTTTAAGTATTTCAATGGCTGAAGACCAAGTTTAAAATGATGGTTTTAACTTTCAATCTTAACAAAAATGCCATTTCTCTTTGAGTTCTTTCTGATCATTAACCAGAAATGTCAAAAGTTTTGTCCACACACATAACCTATTTGAAAGTAGATTGCAATTTACCTAGCAAGTCATGGAAGGGGCACTAGTTATCAAGGGACTTACCTGGGCAGGCCTGAACTACAATAGGTTACTAGGACTCTGTGATCAGAAGTTATCCCAAGATGTTCAGAACAGCAAAAACAATCTTAACAGCATTTCAAATCTGTAATAATGAATACATATAAAACAGTCATATTCCTTATGCTGTGGTCCTGCCTGCCATAGTGACAAATTTATATGTTGCCAATCTTAAGTTTGTGAGCATATTTTGTACAGTTATCCATGTGACTAAAAACACCACTGTGGACATCGTTATGACCCATCCCATGTTGGTCTTCCTCATCTGGATGATTGGTGTTTATTTTTGTCTTTTTAAGACTTAATAAGAGGATCAATTCAGAATCAATTTGATAGTAGGAGTTTAAGTTCATAAAATGAATTTGAATTGGTGGTCATTTGTCCCCTAGAGCAACCTGTTAGTAAATAGTCCATAAGTTTTCTTTTCCAGTGGCTAGTTAAACAAGTACATGGATTAGAATACTTCTACTATGTAGAAGAACTTTAAAATGATCTGGTTTGCCACAAAATGTGTTATCTATGAATATTTTAAATATTTATAATATGTCATGCAAAATATATACATATTCTTTCATTAAAAATAAAAGACAGACTAAGCCACGGTGGTATAGTGGTTGAGTGCAGGACTGTGATCCACTGGCTTGGCTGTTCAAATCCAGCAGCAGCACTCAGGAGCAAGGCTCGGTAGCTTCCATGACCACCGGAGGGCAATGATGCCCCTCCCCTAAAATAAATAAATAAAAGACATAGGATGTCTTCTTATAATCTATAAACTCAACTAAAGCTGTATTAAGGGGTAAAAACTATAAGCCCAACTTGAATTATTTCTTGAAATTTGGTATGCAAAGGATTTATTTCAAGTGGATGCTTCCATTTCCAAGAATTTTACAGAGCATAATAAAATGGTAAGTAGATTTTAGAGAAGAAACTAAATATATCAATAAAGGTAGAACACATCTAGGTAAAATATTTGTTGGCAGTCTTTTTCCAAGAGGCATTTGTCTCAGAGAATAGACCCTCATCGTTAAATCACAATCCATTTGTATCAGCTCACTGCATGTTATCTCATTACCCGATTGCCAGCTTGAAAAAGAAAACATTTTTTTGTATTTCCATATTTATGCAGGAATTATCTATCAAGAATTTACAAATGATTTGATTTCATATTTTGTTGTTCTTTTTTGAGTTTAAAATGGAATTTAACTAGAACTGATGATGATTACACAACTCATTTTGAAAGTGATTTAACCATGGGTGGAGGAGATAGGGAAGAAAATGCTTAAAATTGATTGTGATAATGATTGTGCATTTCTTGTCATGATTGAACTATTGAGTGCATGATGTGTGGATTAACTGCCAATAAAACTGTTTAAAAATGAAATTTGACTTGAATTGATATTTGGCCTTAATATAAAGGAAACTACAAAATGCAAATATATGGCTAATTTTGTAAACATCTATTCTCTAGAAATATAGTTATGATGTCATTTTACATTAGAGAATACAACAATCATCAGGTCTTCAGCACAGGTTACAACAAGAGAGCTGATGCAGCTGCCACTCAATAAATGGCTTCTACTAAGGAATAACTCCACTTTGGAGATCTTGAATGCCTTATTTGAATGGGGTAATTTAATTTTCATAGTAAATAAGTACATAAATGAAAGCTTAAAAATGTTATGTTTGGTTCTGGCTTGAAATAGCTATATGTACAACAGAAAACAAACAGCAACACTGTCCAGTTCTGTAATCCACAAAATTGTTACTCTACTTGACTCCGTTGTTAGCCACTGGTCAACCCATCTTGTTAAGCTTCTTCTTTTTTGCTGATCCTCTGCTTCACCAAGCACTGATGTTCTTTTTCAGGGAATGATCTGACCTGATAACATATACAACATACAGGAGACTAAGTTTCAGCATCCTTGCTTCTCAGGAGAAATATGGCTGTCATTCTTCCAAGAAACAGTTCTCTGTTCACCTGGCAGTATGTTCAGTAATCATCGCCAACACAGTAATACAAATATTACAATTATTCCACAGTATTTATTTTCACGGCCTAACTTTCTCATGCATATGAGGCACTGAAAATACCATGGCTTAGGTCAAACTCAATCATCAAAGTCATATCCTTTTCTTTTAAGTCATTGTATTGGGGCCTCATACAACTCTTATCCCAATCCATCCATCCATCCATTGTATATTTGTTGCCCTCGTCATTCTCAAAACACTTGCTTTCTAATTAAGCCCTTGACATCAGTTCCTCAGTTTCCCTCCCTTACTTTTGCTCCCCACTCCCTCACATGTCCTTGATAATTTATATATTATTATAGTTTTGCAACATTTGATCTCTCTCTTCACCCACTTCCTGTTGTCTACATGCCAGGGCAGAGGCTATATGTAGACCCTTATAATCAGCTTCCCCTTTCTATCCCACCTTCTCTCTACCCTCCCAGTATCACTGGCCATGAAGGGACCATCTGTCCTAGATACCTTATGTTTCTAGTTCCTATATGTAGCAGTGAACATCCTCTGGTCTAGCTAGGTTTGTAAGGTAGAATTGACATCATAAAAGTGAGGCAGAGGAAGCATTGAAGAACTAGATGAAAGTTATATGTTACATCATTGCTACACTGAACCCTGACTGGTTCATCTTCTCCCCTCAGAAGCAAAAAAGGCCACCTGGAAGAAGGACACCATCTTGTGCGACCACAAGGTGATAAAAGGATCATGTCTCAGGTAGCAAAGAACTAAAATTATATAATTGTAAATGAGGAGGGGATTTCAGACTGGGAATGCAAAACCATTCCTTAGGTAGCAGGACATCTCTTTACAGAAGGTTCGTGGGGAGCAGGTAATATCCTTTTTAAAGAAGTTGTGTACAGGAGCTCGTTAGGTTTTTGAGTCTGCTGTTGTAGTCACTGTGTCAACCCAGCTCATTGAAGGTCGCCTTTCTCTTTTGCATTGACTCCCTGTTACAGCTAGCACGATGTTCTTTTCCAGCAACTGAATCCAATTTCTAATACTTTGTAAATGGGAAATCTGCTTAGTTTTTTTTTTTTGGTGGTTTTTAGACACAGACCTATTCACGTGCCTTCATTTAACAGAAGAGTAAAAGAAGGCACAGGAGTGCAGAGAAGAAATGATTCTCTTGTCACTATAAATTGCAGAGTCATTGCAATGTGCATGCTATACAGAATAAATTTGAAAACGATAAAGTCACCATGGAATTATTTTAGTACTTCACTCTCATTTATTCTTTTCCATTAGGCTGCTCACCTCTGCCCGATTTTAATCTTTCCATAACAGTGTTGCTTTAAAAGTCCCAGGAGTCATGGAATCAATGGAATTTAAAACAGAAACTTAGTTTAGCACGTATTTTATAAGACTGCACCATTAGGAGATCAACCATAAACTTTCGCTGTGTTTTGTTCTGTTTTGTTTTTTTTCAAAAGGAGTCCTGGTGTAGTAAAGGGTTCTGCATTGAAAGGCTCCACTCAAGATCAGCAGTTAAAAACTCCCAACTGTGTTGGGGGGTAAGAAAAAGATTTCTACCCCTGGAAAGATTTACCATCTGGGAAACATACTTCGGTATCTAAAGCATGGCCTGTGGGTGCACTATGAATCCCAATCAATTCAGAGGCAGTGAAATTCTTCTTCAAAATAAAATATATTTTAGACATATCCTGAATTTCTTGTTTGACTTTTTATATATATACTAGTTCAGATACTTAGCTTATTAAAATTTTAGTGCATACTCATTCAATTTGTACAAAGTGAAAAAATTATTTGCTCACACACTTAATTTCCAAAGTATGATTTATCCATTTTAGGAGATACTAATTCCATTTATTTGAGATCTATAATTTTGAGGACTATCCATATATTTATAGTACAGAGTTTGCTACTTAGATTACCTATAGTATAGAATAGAAGAACATGTACTTGCAAATTCTGAGTTGATAAAAGCCTGAGAGAAATTAGCATATAAATTAGGAGAGTTTGAACTTTGCCTCAAAAAATTGCAGAATACTATAAAAATTATAATTTTTCAAGGACTAACAAGGATCGAGGGGAAGTTGGAGGGAAAAATAAAGAGCTGATCCTAAGAGCTCAAGTAGAAAAAACATGTTTTGAAAATGATGATGGCAACATATGAACAAATGTGCTTGATATAGTTCATGTATGTATTGCTAGAAAAGCTATAAGAACCCCCAATTAAAAAAAAATACATAAGTGTTAACACTTGTCAATTTAGGGAATTCTTACTTAAATTTTACTTGAATGGTAGCAAAAAACAAACAAATAAACAAAAAAAAATTGCCAAGGACAATTTGACCTAAATCAAATCTGTAATCCTTAGAGTAGAATTATGTTTATCGTATGATCAGTGGCTGATTTTTCAGACATGACTGTCAGGTCTTCCTGATGAGGTGCCTCAGAATAGGTGGGGATGAACAGCTAACCTTTCATAGTATTTGAATGTTTTAACTATTTTGCACCACTCAGTGAGAACCTAAAATAATATAATTATGCGTTAAACATAAAGGCTGTTATTTTGAAATAAAGAAAAACAAAACACCAAGAAGTTAAAATTCTAGAAAAATGTAGGTATGTTACAAAGTTATTGCCTCTTTTCATTTATAGGAAATATTTCAAAAACATGAAAGCTATAGTAAACTTAAAATGATAGAAGTGTTCAGTTCACAAAGACCTAATGCAAAAAGAAAACTAATAGAAATTATATTATAAATATTACAGGGTCAATGTAAATGAATAATTGATGAAAGACAGCAAACTTAATACCTGTCAATAATACATTTAAAATATTATAACCCATTAGAAAACAAATCTTAATAAAGTTTGGCATAATATATAGACCTCGATCGCAAACTTTAAAATCTCTTGCAGTGATACAACCAATAAATTCTTTGCAGGATATTCTACCTTAACAAACTATTATTTTCATTCATATATTTTTAGCCTTTAAATTTTTTCTGAAAGACAGTTTGTCATTTTGAATTGTGAATGTAAATGTAGTTTTTTAAGGGAGGTCAAAGTGGATTGAAAAGATAGTTTCAAAGCTTATTGTCAATTCAAACTCTATAAAATGGACATAATTTCCTTCACTTGTATTTTTGTTACTCGGCAAGATTGTCAAAATAAATTGTTAACTAAGAAACTAAAAAACCTTCTATTACTTTGAAATTTAAAAATAATCCATTTTCTTTCTATTCTGATTCATCAGTCCTTAATCCCAGATCCACAAGTAGATCACTTTTGAAATTTATGAAAATGAGGCTGCTTGGATCCTACCGCTAGAGTAATTAAATTTGAGTATATGGAGTAAAGCCTTAAATAAGTGTAATTTTAAAAGCCTGGCAGATAAATCTAATATGTTCTAGTTTACTAAAAAGTAAACATTATAAAGAGTAAGGTGAATGCATAAAAGAGGGAGAACAAGTCGACTCTAGTGAATATGGATGGAAAATATATCTATGAAAGAAAGCCAGTTTTCCCTTTGTCCAGCAAGAACTCATATTCAAAGAATAAAGTCAGCATTTGACGACTCAATATTTAAATACATACAAGTTTCTTTGGAACCCACTGCAATGGAATAAATGACTAATTTTGCAAAGCAACCTGCCCCACCCCGCCCCCCACCATCCCCTGCCAAAAACAAAACAAACAAAAGCTACATAGTTCCTGAGGGAAAAGAACACTCGATGAATTTATAAATTTTCATTAAAAATCTACTGAAATATAGCAAATATAGTTATAGCAGAACTCAAATAGCAACTTTTTCTTTCACCTATAAATAGACCTAATAGACATCATTATATTGTTATTCTGGCTTTTGCATGTATTCCTTTTGGAAAGAATATTCCTCAGGGAAATACATGTCTCATTTAAATTTTTTTTTATTTTTCTTATTTCACAGTTAATCTATTTATACTTGGATATAGTTACAAATTAAATTTCCCATCACTTAAAGTCAAATTTACAGTATATAAAATTTTCTGTTAATTGTATTAGATCATCTCTGATTTACATATTACTAAACTAAAGATACAAATTTAACTACATTTCAAACACAGTTTAGGAATTGAGAGCCCAGGTGCCATCGTGGCGATGAATTAGGCTGCTCCCTGAAAAGTCAGCATTTCCAGCCCACCAGTCCATGTGGCAGTCTGCTGCCCTAAAGAGTCTCAGTCACCCAAAGGGTCAGTTCCCCTCTGTCCGACAGAGTCACTGTGCAGCGGGTAACAACTCAATGGCAGGGCATTTCATTTGTATTTAACACAAAATTTGTACAGGGACACAAGGTTGAGGTTGCTGACACAAAGTTCAATGGTTTAACTGTATGAGGAGAAACCATTGAGATTATATGCTTCCTCAAAGATTTAACATCTATGTTTACAGTGACCTATAAAGAATCACTATGAGTTGCAATTAGCTGTTGGTTGCTGCTTTTGTTTTTAATATTAAAGAATTTACTGCTCAAGTTCAATAGACACACTTTGATCACTTCATTTGTTTACAAGTAACAGTGAATAGCTACTAAGGTTCTATTTGATTTCACCACATTGATATTGAAAATATTGTTGAAAAAAACTGTCCATCGTGTCTTAGATAGATAACCAGCAGCCTGCAATGTCACTGTACTAATGGATTGATTTAGAAAATTTACTTGTCTCACAATTGTTGCATCATAACATCTATAATTTGATTATTAGAATTAGAACTTGACCTTGCAATTATCTTGTGAGCAAATAAATAAATTTTAGAGACAAATAATAATGCTACTTTATCAATCTTTATTAACTTAGTTACATTAGAAACTCCAGTATCTTCTTCAGTCTAATTCAGAACTCGTTTCTAACTCAGAGCATTTCAATATATATTCTAAATAAGGTATTTATTTATATGCATATTAATTGTTTCACTTATTTGTTCTGACCAGACAAGATATCAAAGTACATTGCCAAGCCACCGATATAAATTTTTTTATAAAATAAAATTAGACTGGCATAAGCACATTTTAGTGAAGATGAGGCAAAAACATTTTCAGCTGAACAAAAACCACCAGAGACATATTCAGGCTGAATTCAGAAGAGGTTGTGAAATAAGGGATATCATTTTTGACACTACGTGGATTTTTAGCTGAAAGAAGAGAGTAAAACATAGATGCTTACTTGTCTTTTATTGTATAGGCAAAGGCATTCCACTCGGTGAATCATAATTAACTGTGGATAACAATATTGAAATGATTAGAAATTCCAGAACACTTACTTCCTGTGGGACTTACACAGAAACCCAGAGTCTATCATTAAAGAGAGTAAGAGAGTATTAGATTGAAGATCAGGGAAGGTGCGTGTCAGAGTTGTATCTTTTCACCATAGGTATCTAATTTTTCATGCTACGGAAATAATTCTAGAAGTTGAGCTATCTGATGAAAATGTCTGATGAAAATGAAATCTGATGAAAATCAGGATTGAAGGACGGCTAATTAATAATCAGTCACAAACAAGGGACACAAACTTATTAAGAGGCAAGAGGACTAGAAACAGTAACTCACTATTGGAGATCAAAGGCTACACACCTGAATTTGGATTACATCTGAATTGCATGAAAGGAAAAACATCCCATGCCTGGGGTTGCATTTATGGCAGGCCCAAATCTGTGGGTCTCTCATGTCAGAGTATATACCGTGAACATGAAACATTGTCTCACTTCCTATCTTATACATAGGCTTATGCACTGAAGTGGGTTGAAAAATGGAGAAGGGTAGGACAGAGGAAAAAACCCAACAGAAATACACTAACAAACATCATCGTAATAAGGGACTAGGTTGATGTTGTCAAGATTTTAATTTTACTTGGATCCACAATCAACAACCTCAGAGCAGCAGTAGCTGCAAAATCAAGCTGCAAGTGGGAGTATCAAAGAAACAAACAACATATATTTTTTTTATTTTCCAAGCTGTGCATTTTTTTTACAAAATAACCTTATCACCTTCCTAGTACTACTGTTTATTCTACTTAGTAGATTTGACAAATCTGTAATCCCATTGGTGGAAACATTTTTTTAAGCTCTAATCTGTTTGGATGGCTGATAGCACCTCCCTCACAGTTTTCTTCATCAATTCTAACTCATTCAATTGTTGTCCTTTCATATCCCTCTGCATTTGTGGAAACAAAAAGAAGTTGGAAGGAGTGAGTTCAGGTGAGTCGGGTGCGTGGGGCAAGAGTAGCATGCTGCTTTTTGTCCCAAACTGGCACACTGAGATGACTGCATGAGCAGGTGCATGGCTGTGATGGCAAAACCAGTCCCCCATCTGCCACAAATCTGGTATTCTTTTTAGTCACACACTATTACCCTATTGTTTCCCAAACTTTAAATAGGAAACTTGATTGACAGCCTAACCTGGTGGAAGGAACTCAAAATGCACTAATATCTTCACATAAAAAAATCAAATGTGCATCATCTTGACCTTTCATATCACTTGAAGTGGGATGCTAAAGGGCTTTTCCTCAGGTTGTCTCCCCCAAGACTAGGATGCTGTTTGTGTCATATGAGAAATGGCTGTACACTTGGAGGTCAATGCAAGCTGCTGAGAGGTTATTCTCCCTGAAGGTCATCAGCCATTTAAAGCAATCAGACTATAAGCTGTCCCACCGTAAGTAAGGCCCACTCCCTTCTGAAAGGGATAGTGGATTCTTCCTTTGAAGGAGAGCTCAGACACAAGGTTGAGCCCACTCAAGTGTGACCGAGGTTAGGCTACCATCTTGAGTCTAGGGTCTGCCCACGTTGTCACATGTGTACTCCTAGCCTATTACATGTACACCCTTCCTATTACATGTACACCCCTAACGCATCCCCTTCCTATGACATATATGCCTATTGTCAATTCCCTTTCTGTGACATAGATGACTACTTTTAATCAGGAGCGGTTGCATAAGCCAAAGTATATATAAGCCTTGGTTTGAACTATACTCTTAACATTCTTCCTCCTGCTTTCTGCATTATATATTATATATTATCACTGTATTATATATTTTCACTGTACAATTGACCCTATGAACCTCCCATAATTGTCAGAAGCTGGTTACTGTCACAACTTGACAAGGGTTTTTTTTGGTGAGGTGATGATGGTATCTTCCACTGGCTTGATCAGTGTTTGCTTTTGGGGTTGTAAGAATAGTACCATGTCTTGTCACTAATAATGACCTTGGGAAAAAGTCTGGCATGTTCCCATTCATTGCTCTTTTTTCTGCTCAGTCAGAATCTGAGGCACAAATTTCACAATGACCCTTCTCTTTCCCACATTTTCTGTTAGAATTCACTCAATCAAGCTCCAAGAAAGTACAGATAACTTCTACATATTTAATGGTCTATCATTGGTCTTTGTATACAAGTGTATGAATTTTGTCAACATTTTTGTCCATTCAGGAAGTGTGTCATCCATGAACATTTCACTTTTCTTGAAACAAGAAAGCAATTCTTACATTTTATATCAGAGGAAACCAGACTCTGATACATACATCATGGGTTCCATAGGTGCAATTGTATAGCAATAATTATTAATTATTACAGTAAAGTTATAGAGAGACTGAGAAGAAAATGAATAATAAGAGTCAGGCACATTTCATGGTAGCATGCTCACCTCAGTCTGTCAGGTGATGCAGGTGGAGAGAGTGAGGTGGGAAAAGGATTGCATGAGGAAGGAGGAGCGAGAGTTTCCGACGCAGACTAGCAAGAGAGTAAGCTTCAGTTTATTGCTCACCAATGCTTAAATCTACTTGGGGATGTCACAGGAAGGAGATGAGCTAGGGGTGTACATGTGATATCAAGGAGAAGGACTAGGGGTATACATGTGACAAGAAAGGCAGAGCCCAGACACAATATGGCAGTCTAACCTTGATCATCCTCGGGTGTGCTTGATTTCTTTGTCTTCTACAAGGAAGCACTCTATTGGTATACTTAAAAGAAGAGAGTGTACCTACTATAGGGTGAGACAGGCTACACAGTCTGATTGCTAAGGACAGCTAATGTTCCTAAGGAAGAATAGACATCTGACTTCTTTGGTTGATCTCCAAGTGCATAGCCATATGCCATGTGTAGCATGCAGTTTAGGTTAGGCATATATATGGGGGAAATAACTTTGGAGAAATTGTTGTTCCCCACAACTTGAGTTTTTCCCATCATTTTTCTCATTCCTTTAAAGCAGTGTTCAACACTACAAGTGATTCTGCAGCATTTTTCACAAGCAGGAAACAAAATATCACAGCTGCACACTGTTCTTTTAAATCATCCATCACAAAAATGAGATTCAGGCGAAACTAATTTTACAAAAAGCTCCCTGTGCCCAAAGAGAACTTTCTCAGGTGAAGCCATGAGTGCACTAACTTAGAGAGAATTGCTTGATGATCACCTACCAGGCAAAATGTGTATTATGAAAACTCTGCCCAGAGGAGTTTTTATTCCATTTGGGATGGGGGTGTAGGGGCACAGGAGTGACCCACAGGTTGAGAATCACTGTGCTAGAGGAATAACATTTCAGCTAACTTTTGAGGACAATGTTGGGGAAATTCATGCTGCGTGTGACAATGAAGGCAATAAGATAATCACAATGTTCTGCTTAGTCACCTTCGCTTCATTAAAATATAAACTTGGTTGAATTTAGACCTCTAAAAATGCCCTTTATCTCCCAGTTATTTCCTCTATTTCCTTTCATTTTCCTCCTGTCCCGCTATCATGTTCAGCCTTCATTTGGGCTTTAGTAATTTCTGTTAAATTACTCCTGGTCATCCCTATCAGGCCTCTCACATCCACTTTGTCACCAGTTTTGGATCTCTTCTTGTTCCCTTATCCCTGGTTGGTCAACACCACCTCATTTCCTCCACCATAGGTAAATGTATATATATGTGTGTGTGTGTATATATGTATATACACACATATATATGTAATGATGGGGAAATAGCTCTATGTGCATATACTTATAAGGTTAGTATTAAAACAGCAGATAGGCATTGCTCCTCCATTCAAGTAACTCCTTAAAGCAAGAAGACTTTGTTCTATTAAATTGGTATTCCATGATGCTCAACTTCCCAAAATTAACACTGAAGACAATTGTGTGCATAAGCAAAAGTGTTGAAGAAAGCGGCTGGTGCCCAGCTATCAAAATATATAGTGTCTGGGGTCTTAAAGACTTGAAAATAAGCAAGTGGCCATTTAGCTCAGAAGCAACAAAACCCACATGGAAGAAGTACATCAGCCTGTGTGACCACGCGGTTTCAAAGGGATCAGGTATAAGGCATCAAAGAACTATAAATTATATCATTGTTAATGAGGGGGAGTGCAAACTGGGAACTCAAAGCTCATTGGTAAGTGAAGCAACATCCCCTTACAGAAAGATCAGGGGGGACGGGGAGATGAGACGAGCCTGCCAAGGTACAGTGTAGCAACAATGAAATGTGCAACTTTCCTCAAGTTCTTGAATGCTTCCTTATCTCCCCCCCCCCTCACTATCATGATCCCAATTTTACCTTACAAATCTGGCTATACCAGGGGATGTACAGTAGTATGGATAGGAGTCAGAACCATGGGGAATTTAGGACAGATGATCACTTCAGGACCTAAAGAGGTGAGAGTGGTGATAGAAGGAGGATGTAGGGAAGGTGGAGTAGAAAAGGATCTACCTATAACCTGGGATACGGACAACAGGGATGTGGGTTAGGGGAGACACTGGACAATGTATAATATGACAAAATAATAATAATTTATAAATGATCAAGAGTTCATGAGGGAAGGGGGAGCAGGAAGGGAAGGGAAATATGAGGAGTTAATACCAAGGGCATAAGTAGAAAGGAAATGTTTTGAGAATGATGATGGCAAGAAATGTACAAATGTGTTTTGCATCCAGTAAATGTATATATTGATTATGATAAAAGTTGTATTAAGCCCAATAAAATGATTCAAATATAGATCTTGTTCTTTTCCCCTATTGAATTAAAATTCATAAAAAATAACTCAAATAGCTGCCATATAATATTGATATCAGAAGAATTCATTTATTTAAAGCAATACATTCCTTTCTACCTCAGTTTGTTCAAATTTGATGTTCCAAGTGAGAAAACAATTTGTTGATAAGTCTAATTTCTTGAGGGACAAAAATGGCAAGAGATCAAAACATAGAAGGAAATGTGTCTTATTCTGAGAAAAGAGGTAAGATCCTCATTTAAGAACTTTTGTTCAGAAAGAAAAAGTGTGCATGCATTTTAGATATTTTAAGGAAGTGAGAGAATGTTCAGTAACCTCTATTTCGCTTTACTTGTTGCTGATTCTTTGTAGAAGTACATTTTCAGAAAGCATGTGCATGGGGACTTGAAGAATATGATGATGATTGAGAGGGTCAGAGTAACTTGGTTCCGGAAATAAGGAGACAGAGCTATAAGATTCTAGAAGTGTGTAGCAAGCTGACCAAGCCATAGTGAGACATTACATCTGTTGTAACACAAATGGTACAATATTGCTCTGTATGCATTCCTTGCCCTTTCCCCTCCTCCCACTCCCTTTCTTCATTTTCGTTCCCTGCTATCTTCCCTCCTAACTTCCTTCAACTCCTGTTTCTTCATTATTTGGCAGCCTGATAGAAAGAAGGCCTTTATGTTGTTTCAATATTGAGAATTTTTATTGAGTGAAATTAACAGGAGAAATAGCGATGTGTTGATAGGACTTATGGGATCTATACCATAGGCAAAATAAGTAAATACTGGACTGAGCCCCAGTGGTGTAGTGGTAGTGCGCGGGACTGCAGCCCACTGGGACGGAGGTTCAATTCCAGCAGTGGGGCTGGGCCTCCTACTCCCACAGCCGGAAAGCAGTGATGCCCCCCCCCAAAAAAAAAACAGTAAATACCACATAATAAATTCCAAACAACAACAACAACAACAACAACAACAAAATTTTAGTATAAGTTTATCAGTATAACTTTCTATTTATTATGGGAGTATGTGTGTCTCCTATGGAACCTACTAGCTGTTAGGTTTTTGGAGTGGATATGCCTCAGTTCCTAGCTTCACATGAAGAAAGAATTCACATGGAAGCCCATTTTGTAGTCCAAGTGGGTTGTTATGACAGATGAGACAAGTTTTAGGTTTTACAGTATGGAAGGGGTTCACAACTGAGCAGAAATAGTTATGTGGAAAAGAGCACCTGTGGAACTGGGGTGGGTAGGGATCTTGTGGACAGTGTGCTTGAGGGAGCAAGGGGTTGTAAGGTGAAGGGCAAGAAAGGAAGGGGGCAAAAGTGCTGTGAGCCCTGAGTAGGTGGAGAGACCTCTCATCTCCTTCCAACCTGCCACTGACTGCCAGGATATTTCAAACATCTACCTTGGGAGTTGTGGTTGATGGTATTAGCAGACCCTATTGGCTGAGTTAAGCCCACCTTGGTGATGTCATGAGCCAGGGCCTAGTTGGGTCACCCTGTGGTATCTCCCACCTGGATGGGAGCTTGAGTCTGAGCATGCTCAGTTTGGGGTCTTCATAAGGGTCTAATATCTGCCTGATTTCTTTCCAACATCCTCTATGGTGGCCTTTGCAGGCATGGGAGGGACAGCCCCCTGTCCCGACCATACACATGAAATGTGGCACTTGTTAATTTGATATTGGAATTAACTTTATTTACTTTTAATTAATTTAAACTAAGCATTTCCAGTTAGCTATCTGCTAACATATTGTATAGTACTTGAATAATTCCAGAGAATGGACACATAGGAAACCTGGAAATTGTAGATAGATTAAAGAATTTAAGATTGTTTTCAAGGTTCATTTATAAAATGCAATTTCAAAGATACAATGGTTTAGTGATTTCAGTTGAACTGATTTAAATTAAGATTATCCATATACTATACCATGTAACAGTGGCCTGTTAACACTCATACCCAAAATGTTCTATGTCAATGGCAGGCCACGCTGAGCTGTAATATCAAAGTGAGTTTTGTCCTATAAAAGGCAGTAAATCAATTTTGATAAAGGTGAGAAATGATAAGTTAACTTAACACTGCTTCTTACATAACATGGGAAATCTATATAGTTGTAGAATCCCATTAAGCTATTAAGAAACAGTGAGGTCTTAAAGAAAAGAATCCCCACTGTTTGATGCTGAGGCCCAGGTAAGCTGAGGGAAAAAAAAAAGAAATGAGGAGTAACTCAGAGGAAAAACAGAGGGAAAACCATAAAAAGTTGCTTGTAAGGAGCTTGCTCATCTACTTGCTCATTCACTCTGCCTATTTTTCTTCAGAATTTCTGTTTGCTAACTTCGGTTTTTCAAATTGATACTTGTGTGTTTCAGTTCTTTACAACAGATTAAACTAGTATCCATTGGGTGTGAAACTACATTTAATTTCAATCTGAATGATCTTCCCCAATCTAGTTGTTCTTGCTTATGCACAATGCAGGCAACATAAGGGAAAGCTGGCATCAAAGGCATCAGTGAATATTAATAAGTTATGGATACCATGATATCAATAGTTTCATTATGGATACTCACTGGAAACAAAAGAAAGCTGGCAACTTTTCTAATTTGCAAACTCCAAAGTAGACCTTCTCACCACAATATTACTTAATTCCACATGCTTACAATAGAGGCAATTTTCTTCCATTCTGTTTAATGAGTTGAGTAAGAGAGACTCTCACATATGTTTTGCTTCCTTTTCTATCTGCGTCACATAAATGCAGTTTCTTTTTATTAATTCTCTTTTATACTAACTTTTTAAAAATCATTTTATTGGGGGCTTATACAACTCATCACAATCCATCCATCCATCCACTTGTACATTTGTTGGCATTATCATTCCCAAATCATTTGCTTTGCACTTGAGCTGTTGGTATCAGCTCCTCATTTTTCTCCTCCTCCCTGCCTGAAATGCAATTTCTTTATGCTCATCTTCGCTCTATGCTGACTTAGTAAAAGTTTCTAGTTTTTAAATTAGATAAGTTCTTGTTTCAATTAATTGTTTCCTCCCTTTGGAGGCAGGAAGGGAAGTATTCCTTTGATAAGCTTTGTACAGTTCTGAAGTTATTGATATTATGATTCTCTAAACTTGTTATGTCACTCTATTTAGAAGTTTGGACTTTCAATTATCCCTGAGATATCAACTGTTTTTATTTTGTGAATTTATCTGGAGGACATCAGCAATAATATTGAAATCTATTTACATCCTTGTAATAAAGGAGAACTTTCAAATCATGGAGAAAATTCGTGGTACTAAAGACTTAAAATCCCTCAGCATCAGGAAGTAGCTAAATGGATTATAAAGGGTTATATACACTTTGATTGCCCCTAATGATTTAATCCTTTCAGAGACAATGTCTCCCTTATTGTTGATATTTTCTAAGAATCACTGTGAGATTTCCTCCTATGCCTGAACCAAGAAGTGATTAAATTTTAACAATTCACATTTAAATGCATACAAGAACTTTTAGGTTAGCTTAGAATATTAATTATAACCTTTTCATAGACCAGGAATATAAGGTACAATCAGAACTGTTTAAAAGCAGAAATTTGCAAATAAAAGCATACATACATAACACCAAACTATCTCAAGTCCTAATCTGTTATTAATAAAAGGACAAAATAAAAAGAATTTATTTAAACTCAAAAACTTAAAACAAAAAAAATAAGTCTCTGCTTCACTGTTTTCTCATGTGAGACTCCTGAAATCATATTACCATCTTAGAAGTCACACTGAGGTATAAAATATTTATTTTCTCAAGGTAGTTTAGTATATTATTATGTTCAGAATGCATGTATTTTTCAAGCTGGAACGCACTCTGTATATTTTATCATCATGAACTCTAGGAAGCTAAGGGCAAATATCCAGGACCTTGGAGTCCTGCTTCCCAATCTAATGTGACTGTTCACATGCTTGTGTTTGTTTTCTCTCTGGGTGAACATTAGTCACACAGTCCAAAGCAAGGAATGGAAAGCTGACAAGGGAAGGGATTTCTAGTCTGAGAAGACCACTTCCCTCTGACCTCCCAAGAACAAACAGAGGCAAAGATAGATGAGACACGGCTCCCTATCCAAGGCAGACAGTGAAACAGGATGGGTGGGGGACGAACAGCTGTCCCTGTGGTTGGATAAACCCTTGGTCTCAGGGTCTGGTGACAAGACACAGCATGAGTCTGGGGGTGGAGGGGCACAAATACTTGGTGAAGGGAGGGATTCTACAGAAAGCCAGACCATAGCAGAAGAGACACCAGAAAGTCAGCCAAGAGAAGAAGGGCTGCATTCTGCACAGTCCTCAGATTGGCTAGGGATCTTTGGTGTTTTCTACCAAAATACTTCCTTAACACATTCACCAGTTCAAACCTTTTCTGTGACTCTTGGCTGGATACTTTATTCATAGGATTTCTTTCTTGTCAGGGGGACAATAAACAAGATGGGAGAGGCTTGAACTCTCCTCTTGGTAACAGTGAGCATATCACAGTTCAGAATATTCAATAGGAAGTAATATATCAGCTAGTTTATACATATTTAAAATCATGGTCCACCACAAACACCACTGCCACCAAGTCAATTCCTGTAGAAAAGAGTAGAACTATTTATGGCATTTGGGGGAGCATATTTCTCCTTCAGAGGTTCTTGTGGGTTCTAATTCCAGACCGTTAAGTATGCGGTCTAGGACATAGCACACTATGACACAAAGGATCCTGGATATCAAGATCAGTCATTTGCATACCTTCAAAAGTAAAACAGAAACAAAAATATCGAATAAAAATGAATTAAAGTTTAAGGTATATGTTATAAGAGAAAATGTTGAAACTCTAATAAGAAAAGTATTCTTCCAGCCTTAGATATGCTTAGAATGATGAGCTGTAAATCCACCGGGAGAATGTTACTGCCCCTCTTTCTCTGTAACTGTTCTCGCATTCTTAACTACTTGATCAGTGGTTCTCCACCTGTGGCTTGTTACCCTTTGGGGGATGGAAAAACCCTTTCACAGAGGTCGCCTGATTACTAACAGTAGCAAAATGACAGTTATGAAGTAGTAACAATAATTTTGTGGCTGGGGTTCACCCCAACATGAGGAACTGTATTAAAGGATCACGACATTAGGAAGGTTGAGAAGCACTGCTCTAGATAAGCACTTACTTTCTCCTGGATTATGATGACATCCCAATATGGTAAGCCATACCAACTTCACTTGTGCATTCACTTACCACTTCAGCTATATATTAATAACAGATTGTTAAAACAGAGCCTGAGACAATCCTATTCCTTATAGCTCAAAATTTTGCTACTTATCATACCCCACTTGTAGCCTTTGGGAGTACCTGGCTGGTGGGTGTAAAACTGTTAAATGCTTGATGACAAGCCCAAAGGTGGTTGATTTGAACATACTTGGAGTCCCCTGGGAAGGCAGGTCTGGTGCCCTGTTTCAGGAGCCTGCCTCCTTAAAACCGGTGGTGCTGTTCGACTGAATAGGTGGGTTGGTTGTTAGAATTGGAAGGTTTAACTGCATTCTTGCTCCTCTATGCTGAAAAAATTCACATGGCAGACGCGCTGGTGTAAATCCAAGTAGACTCTTGTGAGGGAAAGGGGAATTTCAGATATTGCCTTCTCAGAAAGCACATGCTATCTCTGGACAGTGCACAAGGTCACATGGTGGGGGCCATGGAAAAGTTTTCCACTGAAAATGGCCACAAGAGTGCCGAAGTAGACTACGGAGCTGAGAGTGCACACACCTGGGAAAGCATGCAGGTGTGTGCGGGCCCGCACCCACGCCCACGGAAGAGATATCACCCTCCAACCTGTAAGAGAGCCTCCTGTCTTCAATCTGCAACTCATCCTGTTGGAGGGGGAAAGACGAGGGGGACGACATGGGGAATGGTTGAAGGTATTGGTAGGTTTTAGGCTTATCTTGTAATGTAACGTTGCTGATGCCTAGTGTTGTGAATGCACCCAGGTTGGATTTTCCCATAGGTGCCTATGTTAGTCCAGGTAGACTAAAGGTACAAATTTCAAAGACTTACACATAGATATAAGGAAAGGGTTTATGTACAAAAGGAATGTGATACTAAGAAGATATTCCCATCTTGTCCAGTGCTAAGTCATAAGTCCGATATTAACCCATATGCCCAAAATCAGTCTATAAAGTCTGCTTCCAACTCAGGACGTCACAGGTCAGTAGGTGCAGAATTCTGGTGCTGTCAGGGGTCTCCCCATGGCTCCTCGCTTCCAGGGCTCAGGTCCATCAACAGCATGCCACTTCAGCATCAGATGTCTGCCTTCATTAGGGCAAAGCCATGTGGTCTCTCCGCCAACTCCTGCAACTTCTCGGAGGCTGCATCTTGTCTTTTCCATGATTAATCATCTCTGAGACTAACTCCCAACAACTGGGGAAGATAGCTTCTCATCTTCACGAGGGAAAAATCGTGAGATTTCCCAGAAGTCTCAGGAGAAAGCCAGGCCCACATAGAAGTCCCATTGGCTACTCAATGGCTAGTTCTAGATTAACAGGCTAGACTCCACCTACATTTCAATCATAAAATTAACATAAGCACATGGCTGCCACAGTGCCCAATGTACACCCAGACCATTTCCCACCTTTTTATTGTGGCATGGCCAGCTAATTTTCATTTAGGTAAGCATTTGGTGGAGACAACTCCCTTGCTCCTTAATCTAGCTACCTGTCCAGATTACAAAGAGATGTCATGAATTTAACAGAACAAGCCAGCAACAAGCTTGAATCAATCAGTAGCCGTGACAAATATTATTTGATACAGAACATATAACAGCATGTTCTATCACTATACATACTGAGATATATAAATATATCTATATTGATTCTGTAGGTTTTGTTGGGTTTCTGGCGTAGGTCATACCTTGGCTCTTGGCTTTGTATGCTGAAAGGATTCATCCATCCTAAGCCTGTTTTGTAAACCAAGTGGGTTTTTATGAAGGCCGGGACAAGTCTCAGGTGGTCGACAACTGGGCCTGAACAACCACGTAGAAAAAAAGCACTCACATGTGTGGAACTGGGGGGAATCCCAGGGACCGCATGGTCAAGGGAACAAGTGGCGGAGGGTAAGGGGACAAGAGTGGCTGTGGGCCCTCAGTATGCCCTGAGGGGTGCATGTGGCCCAAAGCAGGTCTGGAGCTGACCCTGCCTGTGGGGACCCACATGTGAACCCCCACTACTGGCCTGCCACTGACCAGGAGCAGGGCAAAGAGAGACTGGCTTCCCCTCAGCCAGGGTATTTCAAATATCTGGCTGAAGATGCACAGTTGAAGGTATTGGTTGTCCTCAATGGCTAGGTTAAGTCCACCTGTGGGATGTCCTGAGCCTGGGCCTAGTTTGGACCACCCAGGTGTACCTTTCCCTTGCTCATGGCCTTGAGCATGCTCAGTTTAGGGTCTTCGTAGGTGTCAAATGTTTGCCTGATTTCTTTCCAACCTCCTCTATGGGGCCTTTGTAGGCATGGGAGGGACAACCTCCATGCCGAAACTAGTGATCTACCAGTTTCTTCTTAACAGCGTTTATGTCCTTGATATTTTAGGAAATTGAAGGCTGCAGAACAAAGTTTTAGAGGGTAGTGGAATGAAGGTTTTGGAGGGTAGTGGATCTTGACACATTGAGATACCAATGTGGCCTATCATAAACTATGAAAGAATAATGGTAGAGAATTAGAACAAAAAGAAAAAATAAATTTGTTAATAAAAGTTATGAGGCAACTGGAATATATATATATATATATATATGCGCTTCCCAATTCATTTTTCCCATATTCATGTCTTCAATTACTGATGCTTCCTGCTTTAATATCTGGTAGCTTTAATCTGGTGCTTTAAAATGAAAATCATGGTACCAATTTGGCCTGAATTAAATTTTGCCTTCATCATTTACTGGCCATGTAATTTGAGCAATATTACTTGTACCTACATTTTTCTGTCTACCAAATGAGAGAGATATTCAATTAGGACATATCCTAGAAATATCCCTGGCCTTCTGAAAACATTCTTTTCAATATTGTAACCGCTATTACCTTTTTGTATTTTTTGAGATGGTGGCTGCTTTGCAGATGAACTATTATTGACTGTGCAAAACAACCCAGCTGTGTACTCTGATCAGCAGCAGCTTACTGAGAACATGTGCATGTTCCTGCTGATGATCTCACGAACACTCTGTGTGATCTATGCATTTTGTCCAGGAGCCAGGAAAGGATCAGTAGAACAGGCCCCAGCAGCAGAAGAGCATATACGTTGGTGAGTAGGTTAATGTTCACTTTTACACTTGATTCTTCGGTTTATGACATTTCAAGTGGCTGTTAGTTGACTTTCAAAGTACTTATTAATATTTACTTTAGATATTCTATTATTTGATCAATATTGATCTTTCTTTTTATTTTTTCTTCCCAAAGGGATACTTTCCTCTCTGTTATTTTCAAATGATTTTGCATTCTTAGATAAAGCAATCATTGGGGTTTCCTTTAACTTTGGTAAAAATACTCTAGTAATAAGAATATTGTTGCGTGATTTGAAAATCATCCTAGAATTACAAATTATTAGAACATACAAATATTTATTATACCTTGTTCCTTGGTATAAGCAAAAACACAGTTGCATAAAATATCTTATCATCCCACTTCATCAAGGAAAACTTTTATGCAAAATGTTGACCACTTACTCTCTTTTAATATTGTCAAGTTGCCCAAGTTCAGTGATATATTCTGGGGTTACATTCAATTTCTCAGTCATTTCTGCTATTTGAAAAGCTCACAGTTGCTTGACTATTTTCATCATTTTAAGAAATTAAGAAATATAAAGCTAAGATCTAGTACATTCTGCTACTCCTATTGAAAACTCCTATTGCAAGCTCAAACCCACCCTCAGGTTTTCAAGGCCGTGAATCTTCAGGGGAACCGAAGGTCTTACCTTTAGCCCAAGAAGCAATGGATGGATTGGTGCTGTTGACTTTGTTCTTGGCAGGGCTTCTATCCTGGATGATGCGGATCCAAGGAGACTGACAACTGGCAGTGTAGCATACCTATATTGGACTTCCTTCTTCTTACTAAATGGTATCTGAACTAAGCATATCTTAAAAATAATTATCATCTCAACTTTTTCAGTATTTTACATACTTTTAAAGGAGTATTAATATTACTAAACATGTCTTACCGGAAAGCAAACTGCAGCTTCTATTTAAAGTGTTTACTTCCAAAGGGTTCAAAGTAGTATTCTAGCAAAAGGTGACGTCCACAGATGGATGACGATGGAGCGAGTTAGCAAAGGTGAGGGTTCGGATAGAGCGTGGTTGGAGTCCATGATCATATTGGGACAGTACATTCCCCACTCTCCCTTGCAATCCAGTGTTCCTAAGACTGTGGACACCTTTAAATACTTGCTGTGCACATGTAGGCTGGGGAGACGGGGTATAGTGAGAAAAGCTGAGGTTGACCATTCTGGATGGTACAGTGTTCTTCCTCCTAGAATCCCTGTGTACAATTTTCTTGTGAAGATGCACTCTGTCTTCCACAAGTAAATCTTTCTCTTGATAAGACAAGAATGTGAATTCTGATTAGATATCTGGGGATTCATCTAGAAGAAAATGGGGTACCACCCCCCCAAAAAAAAGGTGGGGGGCAGAGAAAATAAAGGAAAAAACACATTTCTTTAAGGAAGGTCTCCAACTGATAAGAAGATGAATAGCTCCCAAATTCCTCTTGTTCTGCCTCTTCTCAGTGGCCAGGGTAAGGAAACCAGCCAGTTCCCAATGTTGAGAGGACTGTGGCTAGAGAATTCTTCTTCTCACTTTGGGCATGGGCCCTACTATCTGTTGGTATCTTGGATTTGAGACCTTCCGTTAGTAGATCTCAGTGCAGTCTACTTAGAATGACACTATTTTGTTTGTATCTGTGAGCCTGGTTTTCTCAGTGTTTCTGACTTGACCTCGAACACTAAGTTGCTGGTTGCTAAGTTTGAAGATCATCCTGTTCTATGTCCCTGTATGGAGAATGTTGTGAGTCTGGAGTGGAGACTCACTCCAGAGTGTTTTAAATTATATTTAGTTATTATATCGCTGGATACACAGAAGGTCAAATGAGTGTGGTCCATTTAATCTCTGAAAGAGAAAAAACATAGTTCTGTCTCTTTCCCCTTAACGGTGACCACCCGGCTGCCTCAGGTGCATCTGTCTTTACAAGATGATGACCACGGGGATGGAACTTGTGCTTCAGTCACAGGCCAATGACCCTCCGTTCTGAAAATCTCTCTGATTGTGACATATTTTCCAGAATCTTATTACTTCTATTAATAAACAGCTTTATGTTTTTAAAAGGACAGTCCTTCAAAGAATGTGCTATTTATTTTAATTGGTATATCAAGGCCCTTCTAAAATAAAATGTTTGTTACAATGTAAGTTTTACTTCTGAATGATTAGGTTAGAGTATATGAGCATTTTACCTTAAGAACTCAATTTTGACTTAATAACATGTACAGTCTTATGCATCAAACTATTTTAATATTATAAAGAAGAAATGAAGATTATATATGTATAATATGATTATATGTATATACACTTATACCTAAGCGACATTGTGATCAGGATAACTGAGCTATATGCTGATGTTAAATGAGTTAGGAAATGTTTTCTGTAATTGGAAATCTACATATTTTGTGTGTGTGGCATTACTGCCCTGGTGGGAGCAGGAACCACATGTTTTTTAAAGAAAAGTTGTATCTATAGTCGAGTCTACTACACAGTATGTTCACTTCTTTATATTTAGAGAGTTATAATAAGGGTTGTTTAGGGGCTGCGCCCTGGTGGCGTAGTGGTTGTGTGCAGGACTGCGGCCCACAGGGTTGGCAGTTCAAATCCCGCAGCAGCTCTCTAGGAGCAAGGCTGGACTTCCTACTCCCGCCAGGGCAGTGATGCCCCCTCCCCTCAAAAAAGAATTGTTTAGAACAATAAAATATTCTAAAGCTTCTTTGACATTAGATCCACTTTGATGGTTTTATTCATAAACTAGGAAAGGGCTATGGAATCTGATCATTTTCATTATCAAAGGTTTCTTACCACCCAACATGTTCATCTCCTAAGATTTAGCAAACCTGAGACTGATTAACTTATGACTCTTACTACTTAAATCAGTTTTTAAACAATGTTGGTAGGAAGCTTACATCTATTATATAGTTTATAATTTAGAGTTTGGGGACAAATCATTCACAATATGTAACATAATAATAATATATTCTAATAAAACAATAATGGACTTTTTCATTTATAAAGATTAAGTAAAGTAAACTTAAAGCCATACCTTATGGCTAGTTTATAACGATAAATTCCAACAAATGTTGATTATAATATTAGATGCATTTTTTCTGTCAAAGTAAAATTGAGAAGAGTGAGAGTAGATCACCACAGTAATTTCTCAGCTACGCAACTGAGAAACTACAGGAAGCTTAGTAATGTAGGTTTGAGGGTTTTCTTTTGTGGCATCACTGCCCTGGTGGAAGTAGAAAGCCCAGCCTTGCTCCTGGAGAGCTGCTGCTTGATTTGAACCAGGTTTGAGGTTTTAACTGAAGTTTTTAAGTATTGCATTTTAAGATATTTCCTTGAGGTCTAACATTCCTTCTGACTATTAATTAGCCTTGCTTGGTTTTGCCTTGGTTTGGTTATATCTCTATGAAGTCTTTCTAATAAACATATAGCATGGTCCTATAAAGTTTTTCATCCATAGATAAGTTTTTGCTTTGCTGACCAGCAAAGATATTTAACCATAAACTTTCTTAAAAATGGGCTAAAACACTGATATCCTCAGCTCGAAGCCTACCAAACTAACTCAAGTTTTCTAAAACTCTGAAAGATGACAGAGAGGGTTTGTAATTAACAGGTGATTAAAAGGTAGAAGTAACCAAGTAGATACATGAAATATTTCTTTACATTATTTACATGGGAATATCGGGGCATTTTAAGAGTATCCTCTGTATGTGAGTAGCTACTTTCAAAGAGTTTTGCTATAATTTAAACACATCGGTTCTGGGACACACCATTATTCACAGAACACTGCAAGAATCGATCTCATGCTTGGTGCCGATGTCTTGAAAATGTTAACAAGAAGGTCTAGTGGTTCAGGAAATTAGAGTCGAACTCCCAATGGTGGGAAACTGAGGCTTAACACTTCAGATGGCTGGGGAGTCAACCCCTTACATATCATCATGGCTCTGGTAGACACAATTATACAGCAATCATAAATGGAGATTATAGCAAAGTCATAGAAAATGTGAGAAGTAGAAGCACTGTAATAGAAGTACATTTTATGGTAGCAGTCAAAACCTCAAACCTGGTTCAAATCAAGCAGCAGCTCTCCAGAAGCAAGGCTGGGCTTCCTACTTCCACCAGGGCAGTGATGCCACAAAAGAAAACCCTCAAACCTACATTACCAGCTGCTCAGTGGAAGGACGAGGAGGCCTTCAGATCCTAGGAGGACTGTGAGGCCTGCCTTCTGTGTGCTGTTGCTGAGAGTCAGAATTGATTTATGCATGGCAAGCAGAAGACATAGCTCAGGTTGGATTTTTGGGTCTCATGAGAATGTTCCAACCTTCCAATGACCATCTTTATTGAATTGGTACCTTTCATAAATCCCATAAACCATACATGTGGTGTAGGAGTCTTCTTTGGACCTATGCCTCCCTTCACTGGTTTGCATTTCTTCAAGTAATACAGCAGTAAGCTTCAACTAAAGCGTTGAGCTCCTGTAAGGATGGTGGGAAAAAAAGACCCCAAAGAGAAGAGTTTGGGAAAAGTTTCCCTTTAGTTGAGCACTTAGGCCTCATCGAAAGAATGTCAGGTGGGAAGATTAGCCAATTAATTGTGGAAACTCCAGTTTGGAGTAGGAGCACTCTCTTTCATGGCAGCATAGATAATAGAGGCTGGTCAAGGACTTTGCCACAGAATCCTCTCTCTTATGTGGGAAACTGAGGCTTAACACTTCAGATGGCTGGGGAGTCAACCCCTTACATATCATCATGGCTCTGGTAGACACAATTATACAGCAACCATAAATGGAGATTATAGCAAAGTCATAGAAAATATGAGAAGTAGAAACACTGTAATAGAAGTACATTTTATGGTAGCATGCTCACGCTAGCCTCCCTTGATGGTTCACATGGAGGGACAGAGAGAGATTTAAGGCTGAACCCTGGTGGCGTAAGTGGTTGAGCGCAGGACTGTGGCCCACAGGCTTGGTGATTCAAATCTAGCAGTGTTTCTCAGGAGCAGCACTGGGTAGCACCCACGACCACCAGAGGCTGTGATGTCCCCCCCCCCCCCAATAACAGACAGATTGATTGCTAATCAAGGCTTTTTAAATCCTTTGGGGATGTGTAAGCCCCCTAATTAAAGGTAAGGACATATGTCACAGGAAAGGGCTGTGCTTTAGGTAATACAGTGATGGGAGGAGGTGATTCAGGGGCACACTGGTTACAGGAAGTGGAGGAATAGGGTAATATGTGATAAGATGGGCAGACGGTAGACTCATGATGGCAGCTTAACTTTGTATGTCACTGACTTGTTCTCTGGCTCTTCATAGAGATCATGAACAGTAGGGTATGATCCCCACCTACAGGGACCAGACTAATGGTGGAAATCCTTCAGGGAAAAGTAATCTGTTGTATATTGCAGGGTGTGTGCAACAATGGTGTCTGAACTCTCTGGGTAGCTAGAGTCTTCAGGGAGATAACTTGACAATCATTTACTGTACATTGCAAGCAGTTGGGTTTGGCAAAATTCTGAAGGAGTCAACTTGGGAGAAATCTTTTTATAAACCCCCATTGAGGCACACCTCTGGGATGCATCCTTAAGAACTGGGACATGTTTAATCCTCCTATTCAAAAGAAAAGCTAATATGCTTTGCAAAAAGTTAGGCAGTGGAGAAATTTGGTCTTAAAGCAGAAGCCTACATTATGATAACTAAGCTACCATTAAGCAAGGCTCTCAAGAGAATCCAATGGCATTTTAAGTTATGAGAGGCTATAATGAAACCTGCTGATTTGGATCCTGAAGATCCCACAGGAAAAATAGTGTTAAGCGATAATGTTTATAACTCCACCCCTGGGTATAGATCTTCCCCAGATCTTAAGAACAAAATACAAGACCTGGCACCAGGTCCAGATGCCCTATGGATCCTATCATAAGCTTAGAGAAAGCAAAGAGGAGTAGTTTAACTACAAGAAAAACGACCAAACTCTCTGAAATCATCAATGCTCACTCACCACCACTGTTTAAAGGAGAGTCTTTAATGATTTCTGAGCTTTAACTCTTGAAAGGAGAAAGCCTGGTCTCTCTCCCACCGGGAAGCTGGTGGTTTCCAACTGTGGACCATGCAGATCACAGGCCAACCACTATGCCACCAGGGCTTCCTTGGTAAAATTGCAACCTTACGTTTCCATCCAGCAGGCACCATCTGAGGAGCAAAGTTGCCCTTCAACATGTTTCATCTTGAAGTCTCTTTTGAATAAATCCACTCCTTTCACTCAGACGTTTTCTCTGTCCCTCATCGGAGTTTTGAGTGAGTGCCTAAAAGCAAAGGCAACCTTGAAAGAACCCTGGTTTCATCCAAAATCTTAATGTGCCTCCTCAAGATTACCTCATATCCACTTTCTGACTGCCAAGCTGCCAAAATGAAATCCAAGCCCACAGGAAAAGACACTGGCCCTGAGCTGGGCAACTGCTTGATAATTCCGGAAGACAGGGATGAATAGTCTATGTAATGGGGAAAATAGATGAAGGGGAGCATACACATTGACTAGAGAGAACATATTCAAATAATAGGCGAAGGAACAATGTACGCCGAAGATGACCATAGACATGCGGAAGTTCCCCCTCAGGACCTAGATATGAGAATAGGAGAGAGCCATCTCTTTTGTTCTCCCCAATTCAGGCAAGGCTGGCTCAACAAAACACCTCTCCCCTGAAGGTATTTATCATGCAGCATTTGAAGAAGGTGTGCGGCGAAATTGACTAAGTTTGTCTTCCTTGTAGGAATCAGTCCACTACCAACTCTGGTGTGTCAATCCATTTCCAAACTCTCTTTCCTGTTTAACACATCAGCTGAATGAACTTTCTTTTCTTCCCATGATTGCAGTCTTGTGATGAGTTTCCGTCCAAGGTGGTGTTTTCATGCACATGGGACCAGAGCCAAGTGTGAAATGTCTTTAAAATCCAAACCCTCTCGCCCTTACAGTCAGTGCACCTTTACAAAAGCCATACTTCCACACATGAGACAATGGGAAACCCCTCAAAGATGAGTCTGATAATCATAGTTTGAATCACTTAACAGTGTAAACTATGGCTTTATTGGGGTCATAGATCATAGGTTAATGCTCTTCCTGGGAGCACGATGTGAGAGCAAATGAGAGGAGGAAAGAAGACTTCCTACCAGAAGTCTGTTGCGAGCTTTCTGCTGAAAGTCATTGCAGAGTAAGAAGTAAACAGAAGAAAAAGAGAGAGGGGTAGCGGTGGGATGGGCGTGAGGGTGGGAAGAGGCTGGCCCAATTTTTTTTTTCAGAAACTTCTCACTATGTCAAGTAGTTCTGGTGACAAAGTGAGTGTGGCGGTCATGTGCTTATGTTAATTTTGTGATTGAGATGTAGGGGTGAAGTCTAGCCTGTTAATCTGGAGCTAGCCATTGAGTAGCCCATGAGGCCTCTGTATGGGCATGGCTTTCTCCTGAGATTTCTGGGAAATCTCACGATATTTCCCTCATGGAGATGAGAAGCTATCTTCCCCAGTTGTTGGGTGTTAGTTTTAGAGACTCGGAACAATGGACAAGATAAGATGGCAGCACCCCAGGAGCTGATGGAGCCAGAGGAGAGCACACACAGCTTTTCCCTGATGGAGCCAGAACTCTGAAGCTGAAGAAGCCACGTTGAGACCCCTGCCAGCACTGAGTTGCTTCTGCCACCACTGGATGCTGCTGATGGACCCTGATCCCTGGAAGTGAGGAATCATTGGGAGGTCCCTGCCAGCACCGGGATTCTGCACCCACTGACCTGTGACTTCGTGAGTTGGAAGGTGACTTTATAGACTGATGTCGGTCATATGGGCTAATATCAGACTTATGACTTTGAACTGGTTTGGGTTGGGATGCTTTCTCTATGTCCCATTCCTCTTGTATATAAACTGTACCCTTATATCCATATGCATGTCTATGAATTTGTTCCTCTATTCTACCCTAACAGTAGGCTAGTGACATAGACTCACCAGTTGCTCTGGGAAGAAAAATGTGGTTGTCTGTTCCTACATGAGTTACAGTCTCAGAAAACCTACTGAGCAGTTAAATCCTGTCCTGAATGATCACTCTGTGTCTCCTTATGTAACCTATTTCTTTTGAGCTCCTACACAGTCTAGTATGATTTGTCCAATGCTAAATGTAACTGAATAATTTCTATAAGATAATACTTTCTCTGTTAGACTAGATTTGTTGGGGAAACAAATCCAATTATGCTCATCTATGTACAAGAAAGAGCTTTGTATTAAGAACCATCTTTACATCAAAAAGGCACCCTGGCCCAGCCTAACTCAAGTCCATAGGTCCAATGCTAGCCAGGTCCCTTGCAACACACACACAAAGCTAATACCAGTGAAAGGTGATTCCAAAGCAGGGAGGTAACAGGATAGTTAGTGCAGAGTTACAGGATTCAAGGTCAGTAGAAATATGGTGGGGTCTAGCAACTCTAAGGGTTGAGTGGCCCACATGGGGCCACCACTAAAGACAAGCATTGAGTGCCAATGAAGTCCCAACAAGCATGAAGGCCAGAGAGTGAGACAGTTCCCAGAGTCTCTCATTCTTATATAAAAATATATAAAAGATCACATGCCCTCTAAGCTGAAACCAGAGTGTCAAGTTGACATGAAATTACCCCAAACTACCCAACTATCACAGTCCAGATTAACCTTGAACTATAAATGATAGTTGTTTTATCTATTGATTGTTAGGTTCATACAAAAGGGTACCCCTCACATCTCACAACAAAACCAACCAACCAACAAATAACACTTTTTTTCTGCTAGGTAAGCATCTAGCAACTTGCTTTGAGTTAATGCATATAGTGTCATCATCTGGGAAGATTCTCTCTGATGACAGTGACATTTTAGGGTAAACAGTCAGTTATGCTCAAACCTCAGTGTGTGTGTGCATGTGTGTGTGTGTGTGTGTGTGTGTGTGTGTGTGTATGAGATGGCCAATTTAAGAGAACATCTGCGTAAAATGTTGTGATGTTGAACACAGCTTACAAGAACAGCTATATGGGAAAAACTCAAGTGTAATAATGATTTTCTCTTGCAAAAAAGGTGAACTATCGATTGATGACAAATTCATTCTGAATGTCAGTCAACTTCCCCTATAGATGAAAATATCAACAAAATGCGTGCACTGATGAATGACCATTAAAAGAGGAGCAATTTCTTGGACTAACTTAGAACGCAAGTGGATTTTAGGAAGATTTGTGGATGAGAAGGGTTGCTGTGAAATTTCACCCTGGGTTCTAATTAACAGAAATGCTTTGATTTAATTCTTGAAAGAACAGTTCAAAATGACCCAGCCTTTTTTCCAATGGCATAATCATTGATGAGACATGGTGCTATTCTTACAACCATGAAATCAAATATCAATAAAGATGATAGAAGATGCCATCTTTACCTCATCCCTCCCCCCACAAGCTTGACAAGTGAAATGAAAGATCAAGATGACTCTCTCTCTCTCTCTCTCTCTCTCTCTCTCTCTCTCTCTCTCTCTCTCTTTTAATGTGAGAGGGATAGTGCATTTGGTCCTGGTTTGTGGCAGATGGGAGACTGGATATGCCATCATGACAATGCACCTATTCACACAGCCATCTCAGTATGTCAATTTTTTTCCAAAATAAAAGCATGCCTGTCTTGTCCCACTTTTTTTCCCCATAAATACAGAGGGACATGAAAGGACAGTGATTGGAGGACATAGAAGAGGTGAAGAAAAAAATTGAGGGAGGTACTCTCAGCCATCCAAACAGATGAGTTTGAAAGATGTTTCCAAGATTGGACTCACAAATTTGACAAATGTCTTGGTGAAATGGAGACTACTTTGAAGCTGAGAAGATTATTTTGTAAAAACATTTAAATACATAGGTTAGAAAATTCCCCCAAAATTTTTGGAGAAATTTATTTATTTCTGATCATTTATCATAATCTCTTTTTACCTCTTATGTTTGTTCAAAAGAACTCTTACTTTTTAAAGTCCATTCAAATGACACATGAGCATCTTGAAATCTGGAAAATGATAACATGCACTTGTTATTTTGTAAGTCTGCCTCCTCAAGTTGAGATCTCTGCTATTATTCATTGCAGCTCTGTTTCTCTTTTAAAATAGTTTTTCTTCACCAACAATGCAGGTGTTAACAGCATTCATTTGGTTGACTTCTTTTAGATTAAGCTTTCACATGCATCCCTAAGGAATGGATTTTTATTTCACTCACTTAGGCACCTGTAGGCCACACGCAACCTAGAAGTGCGTGGAATGATTTAAAGGAAAATGTAGTTTTCATTGAGTGTCAAACATGTATGATAGTATAAAGGTCAGGGATTCTCAAAAGGACTTATTCTTATTTTTGCCAAGAGCCCAAACAGTGAAATGTAAGTGTCCTCAGCTTCTGTCCATTGGGGAAAGACAATACACATACTTTTCTAGTTAATTAAATTATAATACTACACTGATTCTGTTCAACTTATTTACCAAGTTTATTTTATAAAATAAATACTTCTTTCAAACTCTCATGACCTGTTTAGATAGACATAATTTAACCTTGAAGTCTTTTATCTCAGGTCACAAGTTCCAATAATATTTTATCAAACAGCCTTCATCATTCAGAGACACAGACATATTTCCTCAATGAACACACAACTGTACCAACTGTTATGAAATGTGGTCCAGCAGCCATGAGACAGGGCATAATCCAGCTGACAGTCATTGTCCACACCGGACACCAGGACTTCCTCAGACTGGCTTCCTCGTGAAACAGTTTTCCACCCAAATAGAACTGATTCACACTCTTCCATCTGCATTTCAACAAGCACCAGCACTAAACACCAGTGTATTAACACCTTACTAAATTGCCTGCAAGAAAGTAATTGAAAACCGGGAAATGCATTCCACTAGTGTGGTTTTCTAACTAATACACTGAAATCAATGACAAGTCAGGTTAGCAGCATAGAAATCATATGGGGAAATAAAAATCTATGCTGAAATTTGAATACATTTATTTTCGATCATGAGTGTAGCTGGAGGCAGAAATCACTTTCTTCATTATGTTTAGGAACAATCAAATGTACATGATCAAATAAGGCTATAGTTTATGTGAGTGAGCATTAAAAAAAATAAACACTGTGTAGTTAATTGAAACAAATTCCCAAAATACAGAATAGACTATAGAGTTCCTGTTTAGTGATGAGCAGCTAAAATGCCATAGATTTTTGGCTAAGGGAAATCTTGATTCTGTTCATGCAGTGCTTTTGTGGTTTTATGTGTGTTATATCATGCCGAATCAGAAATCTCTCCGTGATATTCATAAGTAGAGCTCATGAGGGCAACATCAATTACTCTTTTAATCCATGACATTTTCATTCTCAAAATAATTGTGGCATAATCCTTTTGTAGCATTTTAGTCTTCTATCTGATCATATACAAAAGTCCTTTTGGCAGGCAAAAGCTCAAGAGATTTTTTTAAAAATAGCTGGAGAAAAAAGTCAACCTTTTTCAATCATTTTCTCTGTAAAATTGATACTGGAATGGAAAAAAAGGTGGAGCATCAATATTTTTAAAATGAAACTTTTGGTTTATGATTGCTATTAACTGCTTCTTTTCTTGGCAAAATTACAAGGGAGACAACCAATTCCTAATTTATTTTACAGAAGGTGAATTTTAAAAAGTTCATGATAAAACAGAATTGAAGTATAGTAGATATTTTTTCATGAACTTTTTGAAGCCTCTTATATTTTATTTTATATTTATAAGTTGCTTCTGAAAACATAACCATAGATGTTTTGAGTCAAATGATAAGTGGCAAGCAAGAATCTCCTGTGGAGTCATGGGGCTGAGATCCTGAAGGTCAGTAGTTTGAAACCACCAGCCGCTGCACGGGGAGAGACAGGGTGTGCATTCCTGCAAACACCGGCCATCATGGATACGCACAGAACCCATTCTCCCTTGTTTTACAGGGTTGCTCTGACACAGCACCCACTCGATGGCAGAGAGGTTGTGTGTTTGTTTGTGTTCTCGGTATGACCTAATATTCAATGACACTCCCTATATGAAGTTATTGCTGTTAGGGGCCATCAAGGTGGTTCCCATCCATAGCTGCTCTATAACAAAATGAAGAAACACTGTCACTTGCTCTTCCTGGAGTGCCGTTTAACAAATAACCTGCTCAGCATACACACTGAACACACTGAACCCTGACGCACGCCCTTCTGGATTTGTTTATTTATTTATTATCTATTTATTATTATTTAAATCACTGTTGGGGACTTGTATGAAGCTTGTCACAATTCATCCATCTATCCATTGGATCAAGCACATGTGTACATTTGTTGCCATCATCATACTGAAAACACTCGATTTTTACTAAAGCATGTCCCCAACCCTTGTTCTTGATGCAAAGAAGAAAATACTAGAAATATGTCTCCTTGAGTTTTATTGATTATGCAAGGCATCTATGTGGATCTTAATAAACTATGGATAATCTTCAGAAGAATGGGAATTCTAAGATGCTTCATTGGGCTTTGCATGTGGATCAAGAAGCCATTGTGTCAACAAGACTTACTAGGTTATAGTACTAGTTATAAATCCATATTGGTAATTAACTGCCTTTACCATTGATCTCAAGAAATGGTCTGTTTTAGGCTTCAGGCTTTGAGAAGAAAAGCTAGTCAAGTGTATCTCTTTATAAATATACACATATGTATGTGCATAGGATATTTGTCTATATATATGTGCAAATAATTATATTCATATAGTTTATATTTACATGATTATGGATGTACATGCATATTTCAATCATTCACACAGATAACGAAGCTGTGGCTGGCAGGGCTCATAGCATCTATACTGACCCACAGTGATCCCAGGCACAAGGAAAGAAAACACTGCTGGGTCCTGCTCATCCTCACCGATGTTTCTAAGCTTGAGCCCAGGGTTGCAGTCTGGGTGTCTGCCATCTCCTTGAAGACCTTTCTCTTGTCCCTGCCTTTCTTCTTTACCAAACATGAAGTCCTTATCCAGAGATGGATTTCTCCTGACAGGTTCAAAGCATATAAGAGGAAGTCTAGCAATCTTTGCCTCTAAGGAGTACTTTGGCTGGACTTTTTCTAAGAAAGATTTGTTTGTTCTTTTAGCAGTCTGTGATACTTTCAATATTTTTTACCAGGACAAAAATTCAAATGCATGATTTCTTCTTGGAGCTTCGTTATGCAATATCAAATTTGCCAATGCATCTGAGGTCCTTGAATATGCCATCACTGTAGTCAAGAGCATCACTGTCCTCAAAATGACTTCCCTGCTTTTCAAGACGCAAAAAAGCTGGTGGGCAGCATATTTTGCAGTACAGTGTTTAATTCAAGCCCTTTACTGCTGTGTTCAGAAGCATTCCTTGTGAAACCAACAAGATGAAATCCTTGACAACTACCATTTTTGTTTCTCCATTGGTCTAGTTCTGAATATTTTTGTTATGGAAGTTGGCAACTTCTAAACCTTGGAGTTGAACTGAAGGCTTCTCTTGACTACTATGATTGCAGAGGCTAACAAAATACAAATATGTAAGTCAAATGGCAGGCATGCTGGGATGCAGAAACTGGCAAAAAAACAAAAACAAAATCTGTGGGTCTGAATGCAGGCTACTGGTTCAAGTCTCCTAAACTGGGGGTCAGAGAATGACAAGTCAGATGTAAGATGAGGAGAAAGCAAGCTCTACCAGTTATCCATATCTATTGGACACAAGTTCCATCTCTAAGAAAACTCCTCTTTCAACTGTCCTGATCCAATTATGTAATGTTGGACAAGGGCATAAAATTTGTCAAACCGCGGGAGAATCACGGTCTACCCAAGTTGACACATGACTTGAACCATCACAGCATATGTATTGCTTTTGTTAGTTTTCTCTATTTGCATCAAGGTCCTAACATCCATTGCAATGGCTGCACAGAACTCACAGATGATATAATGATTAACAAATTCATTCAGCAAGTTGACAGTTTGCAATGCCAGAGAAAATGCGCAGGATACCGTGTTCATCAGGATACCCTTCAACGTTCTTTCAGATTTGCTAATAAGTGTCTGCTGGGGCTTTCTGTTTTAAATGTGAACCCAAAGGTTTTCAGCTCAATCTTTGTGGGTCCGCAAAGCTAGCTCCCTGAATTGAGTGCTCATGGGTAGCCCACTCCTGTAAGACACATCCAGAAGCATTCAGCTCCAATGGACCAGATGGCCACTTTCTCCAATTAAATGCCCAGACAAACGCCCCCTGCAAGCCAGTTGTCTGCACAAAAACAATCTTTCTCTGCTTCCTACATTGGGAAGTCCGTCATTCTTTTCCATCTCTGGCTCCTAGATCATCTGCTCTTCTGGATCTGGGAAATTCACTGCACAGAGATCTCTGTTGGAAAGAGTGTGCTTCACTCTTAAAGTCCCTCCCCCTGCTTCTCAAGATGCTCCTTTTGCATGCAGCATGATGCATTCCTGGGCATCCTGTTCCCAATTCCAAGTGAATCCTTCGGGATCTTCCTCTACCTACTTACCTGCAGGAAAAGGTTGTCTAGTGGTGGGATTTAGAGACTTTGGATAGAAGAGCCATGTGGAATAATTTACTGTCCCTACAATTTATATGTTCCGTTAACAAGGGAGAAAAGAAAAATAAAACTGGTATAGAGGTAATAATTATTCACTTGATAATGAATTATTATTCACATTCAATTAACTTTATCATAACTTTTGAACAGTTTCTCTCCTGAACGCTAATGAAATGATCAGGACCTTCTGTCTGATGTGCACATGATCATTTTTAAAATCTATTGTCCTTAAGTGAAAGAGGAAGCTTTCCTTCAGAACCTGGGGACTTAATTCCAGTAGCAGAACTCTCCATGGGGAAAAAGTTAACTTGAGTGTAGAACTTAAACTTTGTGCAGTTCAAGTAAGTGAAAAGCCCTAGGCGTGACACTAATCTTTTGAATTTATAGATTTCTTCCTTGGCAGCATAAATGCCTTCACTTTTTTTTCCCTCTGGTTGTAAACGGAGCTGTTGCCTAAGTCCCATCAGGAGATTCTGGATCATAGAAGCATCTTATTGCTGAAACAAGAGTGATTGTGAACATTGAAATTTCATATAAAATGAAAATTACCAATATAATCTGACCATGACTTCGGCTATGGCACCATGATTTCCCTTAGGTGTATCGTAGCGCCATTAATAACTTTTAAAAAATTATCTAGATCCTTAAGGAATTAAGGAAAGATCACTTATGTGTAGGTACCCCAGACCTAGTCCTTTGTGTGTAAATAGAGATTCCATGCTTTTGAAATCAAAGAAATGAATTTAGCCACTTCTGGATGCTTGGAAAGTGAAATTAGCCAAATATCAGAAAGGAGACCTTCCATCTAATATGTATGTAATTTGATATCTTCATAATCAATGTATTATACTTTCAAAAGTTAATCTGGTCAAAATGATATGGTCATTCAAGCAAGTCACCCTGTAATTATAAAAATGAGATTTGAATATATTCATGGAATAAAATCTTAAATATTTTAATCCCTCCCTGCTCACAATATTCATCGTTAAAATACAGAATAACTGATTGATAGGTACAGGATGCAACAAGATCAGGTTATTTGAACTCATAACTACTCAAAAATGATGTACTTACAGACACTAACAAAATAGTAAACCACTAAGTAAAATATTAAAATACATAACAGAACAAGAAAAAAGAAAATAATGTAAAAGTAATTGTAGTAACTGTATAACTGCATACTCTTCTGGATATGTTTGAACCATTGAATTGCATGTAAGAAAGGCCAATTAAATTTGCAGAAATAAAAGGTTTTAAAAGTCCTAAAATAAATGAATTTTTTTAAAAATTAAGCAAATATTTCAGTATGTCACTCTTAGTTGATTTTGAGTTCATTCTGACTGTAGAGATAACTTTTGTTCTGGCCTCATTTTCTCCTTTGTAGTGGGTGGTGGATTAGAACTGGTGAATTTGAAGCTAGCATCCCACAGCTTATTGTTCACCTTTAGGACTTCATAATAAAAATGGACTGCAAGGCTTCACTCTCAAAGTGAGTGAGTTCAATCCGCCATCCTTTATTAAGTTGAAGCCAAATTACCTGTACCACTTATAAATTTCTCCTTGTTTTTCACAAAATAGAGATAATAACAAATTAAAGAATCCATGATTTTGGATTCAAGAATCATGTGAGCCTTCAGAAGTCCCCCAGAATTGGGATGATATAAAACAAATTCAATGACATTTATACAATTCCAATCCATAGAAAACTTTTAGACAGAGTAAAACTTACACATATGTCTTCCAAGACCTTGATCTTTATGTCAACAATTGTTAGCAATTTGTCTTCTGCTGGTGGATTCAAAGCACGATCTTTCAGTTTACAGTGAAAAGCTTTTGCAACAGCAGGGCTTCTTTGAATGCATAAAGATTCTCCTTTTGTTCCTCTTACTACATTATCAGCTTAAAAGTCAAGTAATCATGGTAAAAGACACCATCAAATCATTTGTATCTATTTGGAGACATCTACTCTTTTTTTGCCTAAAAACAAAACAAACAAACAACCCCCCGCTCCTACTTGTCCCTTTGTTTTATTGCACTGTATTTAGCACACCTACAAAGAATTTGTTTATTAGACATGAATTTAGCCTAGATATATCAGTCTTTTGTTTAAGTTTCTTTTTGTGAAAAGTTTAGACTGGCTCTTAGGAAATTCACTAGCAGGCTACTCTATCTATCCTATGATAAGATGTGATCTTGTATTGTTGGGCATTTTTTATTGATAGTCATTTTAAAGCTTTCAGAAAATCATTTGCATTTATATTTCCTTCAGGTAAAGTAGCAATTAAAAGACATACTGAACACCTGTTTTTATTTTCCTAGGTTTCATAAAAATTACAAATAACTGACCCATTAAGGTTTATATATGAAAACTTCCCACAAACATAAGTCATTTTGAATTAAATTAAGAACTATTTTTACACATTAAAAGGAGACCTGAGGGCACTATCAGCTAACCTTTAGGCTGCTCACTTCAAGTTAGGGAGTTCAAACACCTCAAACACTCTGTGGAACAAAGCTGCAGCTATCTGTTATGGTAGGATCACCATGAGCTGGAATCTACTTAGTGCAAATGGGGGTGTTGTTTCTGTTTGAGCAATATGATATTCTTAGTTTATAACTCTGTTCATTCTCTTCCACTTGAAAACACAAAACAGAAAAACTTCCCTACCCCAAGAAGGTACTCAAGAGCAATGGAATGATTCAAAGGCATAGCCCATTGCTGAAGCGTAGGTATCTGAATGTCCTTTCAGGGAACTAGATCGAAAATTTGGCAATCTACTTTTGCAACAATCAGCTGGCATAGAGAAGTGCTCTGAACTGAAAATCCACTGCAGGACAACTATGTTTGCTTAACTGACGCAAGCAAATAATCTGCATTATCACTTGGGCTCAGGCTTCTCCGCTCAAATCGCACAGCTCTTACTGTGACATTTTTACATTTGTGACCTCAAACTTCATATGTTGCCTCAGGTGATGTGTTAATGAGTATGCATCTCTCTAATTCCCCTCTAGCCATGTCAAACTCGGCTAAAAGTCAACCTCTAGGATTTTTTTTTCCCTTTCAATCAGGATTATTGACTTGACAAAGTCAGTATAAGATTAAGTCACAATGAAGAATGCCAACATGAAATATTTTTGTGAAAAAAACACAGAATCTTCCTCAATTCAAGATATTACATCATCATCATCTCCTTCATCCTCTTTATCCCTATTTGGAGAATTATTCCTTCACCAATCCTGCCTGTTCCTGTAATCACTTTTATATGGAAAACGTTAGAGGTAAACCATTATTTGGTATTATCACAAATTATAATTACTCACCTTGAAATATGCTTTAGATCGAGGTGTTCAATATGTCGATCATGATCTATTGGTCGATTTGCAAATGTAGTGTGGGTAGATCGCATGGCATTAAAAATAGACTTAAGCCAATCATTAATCCCATTACTTAATCGATATACAACACAGGCAAACAGATACAATATTGTGTCAAATGTAAGCGAAAACAACTTGTCAATGCAGCAAAACTGACAAGCTAAGTTAACACCTGATTTTAGACCTTGTTTTTTTTTCCCTCTTAAATATTAGGAAGGGTATCAAAATTAGTGGGGGAACTGGACCAAGTAAGAAGACAGAAACATATAACTTTCATATGGAATGGGAGATTTTGACATTTTAAGTCTACATTCAGCTGTAATCCACAGTACATGAACCGTTCTGGAACTTAGTCTCAAAGGGAATGGACCCAAACAAGAAATTGTGCTACCTCCTTGACTGCATTTTTCAGCTCTACTTATTTATGTCAGTCAACATTTCTCTCATAAAGATCATGAAGTCCAAGTATGGTTCCACCATGACTGATGATCATTTTCAGGTGTGCTTGAAGCTGGCTTTCAGCAGCTAGTGTCTGGAGTATGTATCCCTGGCTCATTCCATCCAGTGCAAGTCATCAGAGTAAACACAGGTAATGACAAAAAAAATGTACATAGTTAATTGTGTTGTGTTGGACCCATGCAGCTATCCAATGTTCATAAGCATATATTGTACATATAAAGAATTCTCAATGCATTTATATGTAATAAATTTATATATATGCTTTGCATTTTTGTAGATGGTAGATCATTTTGACTTGATCTTTTTATAAATATCCTGCATGCTGAAAAAGTGTGAGCACTCCTGCTTTAGGTGATATGTTCTTCAAATATTTCTTTTGTATTACCTATTCATCTGTCCAAAAGTAAGTAGAGTTCCTGTTTAATTTAATAATTCCACCAACTTCTTCCTTTCCTCTTCATCCCCCACCTCTGCATTTCAATTAAGCAGGAGGTGGTTATGTGAGATTGAAGGTTATAAGTTCTGTTTTGTACTTACTGGGGTAGTAATAATGATGGAGCAACTGAACAGGCAAGTACTTAAAGAAAAGTAGAGATTAGAAATAGATCACTTAGTAACACAGAGCTTCTAATAATTTAATTGCAGTTTGAGACATGACAATTAAAAACAATAGTGCAGTTGCTACAGATTATATTTACATATAACCAGTTCTGAGGGAAAAAATGAATTCTGTAAAAGTGCTGGGTTCAAACAGATACAACTCTTTGCCTCCCAGGCACCCCTAACACATGACAGTCTTGTGTTTATCTGAGTCACACTGTGCTCTATGAGTTTCTCAGTGGAAGATATATCTGGAATTGATTACTAAGTCATTCTTCTGAACTGCTTTTATGTGAACTCAAGCCACCAATCTTTTGCTTAGCAAGTGAACTCTTAACCATATGTACTTCCTTAGAGGATAGTGCAAACAAATGTGAAAATTACCAGTTATAGACACAAGAACCAGAAAAAAGCAAAAAAATAAAAAGAAATCATTCTAAAATATAAAACGATTTGTTTTCTCAAATTCAAGATTGAGGTAAATAGTGATTAATAAAAAACTAACAAAATATTGTTATAAACATACTAAAATCATACAAAATCATATAAACATACAAAACAAAATATCAAAATGTGAAGCCATGTTTCTTGACATGTCTTTCCTCTAAGTTTAAACACCTCTGAAGGAGATATTTTCATCTCTCTAAGTTGGAAACTGAATCTGAAAGACTGAAAATGAATGGATGCACTTGAACTACAGTGCTGGCAAAGGTTATTGAACATTCCAAGGACCGCAAAGAGAATGAACCAATCTGTCTGAATGAGGTACAGTAGCATGCTCCTTAGCACCAAGGGTGGTGGGAATTCTTTGTAGGTGTTGTACGGAGAGACTGATTCCTGGAGAAAGACATGCTGGGTAAAATAGAGGGATATTCAAAAAGAGAAAGGTTCTGAACAAGGTGGATAGACACAGTGATGACAACAATGGGTTCAAACAACAATTGGGAGGGTGTTACAGGACAGGGCAGTGTTTCCTTCTTTTGGACACAGGGTTGCGACCATGGTATGTCACAATAACAATCATTCCTTGGAAAATGACTCTGCGATTTTGAGTTTATAGCATGTCCAAAGATCAGTTTTGGCATCCTTGAGGGGCTCTGATTCTATTCCTTGAAAATGTCTAGGCCATAAGGACAAAGGGAAGTCTGAAGGGGCCATCTCAGGGTTATAGAGCAGATAGAGTAAGGTTTCTCAATGAACTATCTTAGATTTTGCTGTTTGGCAGACACCATCAGAAGTCACTGTTTTGTTCAAAGCTTTTTTTTTTAAGGCACTCTAGAGGTCAGCAGGGAACACTGGTGGTGTAGTGGCGAAGCAGTGGGCTAAAATCCAAGTCATCAGCAAGTTTCAAACCACCGTGTGAGAAGCTCCCTGGAAGAAAGAGAGGACTTGCTTTCTACTTCCATAAAGAGTTACATTCTCAGGAAGCCACAAGGAGTTGTTCTGAGTTGCCACTGACTCGACAACAATCAATTTTCTTTTACGTTTTTAAGGAGTCATAAATAAGTGTGTGATTGAAATAATTTAACTGCAATCATCTACTAATTTCAGAGCTATTTTAAAACTTGACTTGTTTGAGGTAAACCTATGTGTATATGAGCTGGAACCCTGGCAGTAATATTTTTTGATGTACTGTGGTGTTTACATAATCTGACATCAATTTGGGACTTAAAAGGATTAAGAGTGAAAGGGTGGATTCTACTCTCAGGTCATAGCCAATGAGGTATCTGTGTGGACATCGCCTCCCCCTAAGTATTCTGGGAACTCTGGTATTTCTTTCTTGGAAGCAAGGATCTCTCTCTCTCTCCCCCTCCCCCCTGACTCCATGGGAAACATTGCAACTGACAAGACACATGGAACTACTATGCTAGTGCCCTGAGCTGGAGAAGCCACATGGACCTACCCTGATGCAATGAGACGTCTGAAGCTGGAGAAACCAAACAGAGACCCCTGCCTGTGCTGAGATGCTTACAAGGTCATTGAGTCCAAAGACATTGTACCCATTGGCCTGTTATTGTTCTGCATTCAGTGTCACTGCATGTGTTTTGGGAGTGTGAAGAGGACTTTATAGATTGGTATCAGACATATGAGCTATATTGGACTTATGGGCTTGGCCTGCCCTGGATTGGGATGCTGTATTCATGTACAATTACCCTTTATATAAAACTCTATCTGAGACCCATGAATGTATATGAACTTGCTTGTTTATATTTACTCTTATCAACTGAGAAGAATGAAAAATGAGGAAAAAGAAGGCAGAGAAGGAAGAGAAAAACAGTTTGACTCTAATACTAATTTTTCCACAAGAAACATATTTATTCCTTTCTTACTCTCATAAAAATAATTGAATGATCACATAACAAGTAGTTGCAAAAATTATTTCCACATTCACACTTATTTTTTTATCTGTGTAAAGAAAAATGCATATGGCAGCTCTGATGAATGCAAGAATAATCCATGGAATCTTAAGCATCATGTTACCTTCTAAATTATTCTATTTCATTTATTCTCGATTTTAAATTAATTTTAGTACTATTTGTAGCCAATACTTAACTGTTACCATGCTTGTGCCAAATATCTTGTTAATATTTTTTGCTTACCTTTTATTCATTAATCAACCAAATACAAAATTCTCAGGTGTGCATGTAGCCTCAACTTTGATTTGAGAGTTGTTTCTGGACCACAATGAGCTTTGCACTTCTAAGGACCTTTTGCAGCCAAACCATATTGGCTCAATGAGCAAAGTGAACTCCAAGGCCAATGACAAAGACATTTTTGAGTAAAATAAATCACTTGAAACAGCAGAAAAGCAAGAGCTCTTTTTCTTTTTTCCCCCATCCAGTTCCAAATGGGTTGGTCTGCTTTCACTACTCATAAACTCTTGGGACCAGAGGTAGCAGAAGCAGTTTTAAAGACTTCAGTGATGAACTATACAGTCAAGCACCTCCACTTGATAGATTTCTGGAATAGGTTATAGCCCAGTTCTTTGCTTTGTATCCTAAAAAATTCACACTGAAGCACCCAAGTGGACTTATATGAAGGATTGGGAATGTTTCCATTTTTACAGTCTTAAAGGGTACACACTATTTCTGGAAAGCACGACAAGCCCTACAACGCTGCACTGATTTACAACTGGGCACACTCACTCACACACACACATACATACACACGCAACATGTGGAAAAGAACACCCGTACTTGGTGAACCGGGGAAGCCCTGAGTAGGTGCTGCAGTCTTCATGCCCAGACTGGAAAAAGAAGACCCAGGCCCTGCTTCCCTGGCTCCAGCTGGACAGAAGCAAAGTTAGAGTCCCAGCCTTCTGACGGCTTGGGTGGGAGAGGCCTGGCTGAAGCTTTTGGTTTTCCCCACTGGCTGAGTTAGACCCACCTGTCATGATGCCCTTTGCTCCTATCTAATGTGGGTGTGCCAGATGGACCTCTTCCTCTGGCCTGGGGGCTATGTCTGAGTAGGCTCAATTTGTGTCCAGTCAGTACCTGCTTTCTTTCCAACAATTCTACCTGGGTCTTTTCAGACATTGGTGAGACAACCCCCTTTAGTCTCTATTCTAGCTACCTTTCCCATTTACTAATTTAAGGTTGCAATATCAAACAAAAATAATGCAGAATAATAAACTTGGGGAAAGGGAAGTGCTATCATATTTAGAGTTGATGTTAGCCTGTGGCATTTCCTTCAGATTTCACCTTCCTGAATTTACATTGGTATAGGCTAAACTCACTCAGAATTTTCTGCTAAATGTTGCTTTTGATAATAAGCTTTAGACTGAAACTAAGCCCCATTTTCCTCTTCTATCTAAGTGCAATAGCACAATTGCTTTCATTTGAAATAATTTCATATTTTGGGTTATTCCATATGCAACCAGAGACCAAATTTATATTTGACAATGCTTTAATTGTGTTTGATTTTAATGTGGTACTAATTTTCTTGTCTCTGGAATGGTTCCTGTTTGTGAATGGGTAGAAAATCCTTATTAGAATGATCATTGTTGCGTAAATAATGCCATGTAGGTTTGCCCTTTCCCTCAAATAATATGATATATTTAAAAAAAAAAAAGCTCATTTAATTGTAAAGAATTAAATCCCAGGCACATAGTTTTGCTAAGAGAACAGGTTCATTAAATTGTGTTGCACTGAATTGAATTCTCAATCTCTCTCTCAATCAGTGAATGACCTTCCTTTGAATGTCATTCATTTGACTTATAATGTAAAAAATGTTGTCAGCCTTTCACATTGACCAAATGGCTATAATAGCAGTTCCATATGGTTGGTGTTCGAGTAAAAATGTTGATCATTTAGACATAGAAATTACTTTTCCCTATTAATTGAGGGATTTTGTGGACTCTAATCCCTCTGAATCTCAATTTTTCCATTTATACAATGGATGGTGTCTCTTCCACAATTCATCAATATTATAGTGATAAACTGATAATCAAGTGTGCAGATGCTTGAGTTATTATCCGGGATGAGTTTTGAACCAGTGGGAACAACATCACTATAAGAATAGTTAAATTTGATGAAGGGGGTGGTTTGTAAAAACCTTTCTAGGAGATTTCCTTTATGACCTTGTGCTTATCGTCACTGACCTTTTTAGGAACCTCACAGACATTGACCTACTTCTTAAATAGTTTGGCACAGAATGGGCAATAATGCTTTCCCATATGAGTTGAAAAGTTTGGAATCTGCTATCTAGGAAGAGATGACCTGATAGCATGGTGATTAAGAACTGGGCTGCGATCTCCAAGGTCAGCAGTTTAAAACCAGCAGCGGCGCCAAGCAGTTACTCTCTCAGAAACCCAGGGGGCTGGTTTACCCTGTCCTATGGGAGGGATCACTGAGTCAACATCATCTGGGTGGCAGTGAGTTTACAAATGAAGATGATTTAGCAAAATATCATCCTTAGCATTTCTCAATAGCTTAACATTTATAATTTCAAAGTGCCTGTATTCAGGATTTTGTGCTTTTATATTTTTTATTATATTGGTGATTTTACATTTGTTTTCATTTGGGAGGCAACAACTTAATCTTGATTTTATTTTTCCGTTAGAGGAAATTAAAAATGATGCAATTTGCAAATGACAATTTTTATGAGCAAACGAATCACAGGCTCTCTGAGTAGAGTTAAAACTATCTATAAAATCTTTTGTTATGATAGAATTCAGCACAATTGTAGGAGAAGACCCTTTGTTGTATCATGGTTTTAAAACATTGTGGTGCACAAAAAGTTTTCTACAGAGCAAATGCTGTATTGTGGGTTTTCATTGTAGTCTGTTTACAGTTGTAGAGGCATTCACCTATGCAGGCAATTCAGAAAACATCCCTGTCTCTGCTGGACTTGAGTTCTTTGGAAAGGGAAATACCTTATCTTAAAAATAGGAAGTAAAAAAATAAGAAGTTGTCTTTGAAGTTGAAACAGAGAATTGTTCATTAAATATGAAAACGTGGAAAACATTTGTATTACAGACCCATGTGCAAAAAAAGGTTCAATTACAGTTAGCTAAAAAAAGAAAAGTACATTTAGAAGTGAAGACAATAACAAAAGATAACCCTTTAAGAATATTTTGTATTAAACACTACCACAAAAACTAAACAGTATTTGGAAATTATATATATAATTAAGGGAGGTATTGCCAAATCATAGACAAGAAGGAGTCCTTTGGTAAAAACTGGGACATTATTTACAAAGAAGATCCAAAAAGACTAAAGTCTGACTTTTCAGTAAAAATCATGGTGGCAAGAAAGCAATGGAGTCCCTACCCCCAGTCAGTACTGGGGGTTTGGGGGCTCAGCTCAAGAGGAGTCCTTCTGAGTCATCGGGGTACAGGGATTGGCATGACCATTTGCCTGGGCATGCCTACACAGTAGAGTTTGCTGGGTCCTTCAAGGGTTTCCCTTATAGGCTCCAATAACTTCCATCCCTTTTGCTTAAAAGAAAGAAATGGAATGGCATATATAAAATTCTGAGAGAAAAAGAAAAATGCTGACACAAAATTATAATCTCAGCAACATTTCCAGTCAAATTCAGCATGAAATTAGGACATTTCCAAATAACAAGAACTAAATGAATTTCTAAAAATAGCACAAAACTTACAAGGAATATCAAATGGAGATTTTCAGACAGAGAACCAACAGCAGCAGACAATAAACTATGATTAACATACATGACAAAATCACCTGAATGTCCACCAGACATAGATATATTCAAAGTAAGACAAGCTATTTATTTAAAGACATGAAACCAAATATATCAAATAATAACAAAACAATAAGAAAATAAAAAGAAAGAATAATGTAGTTGCAAAACTTTTCAATAGAAAGAGAATAGAACTTGACAAAAATGATGGGGCCATGGGAAGATTGTGATAGGCAAACAAGCATTAAGGCAGCATAGGCAATTACTATTATGTGTAATCATGTACTAACTGTGCTCTGTGAATAGGTACATGGGAAGGTACACAGGCTGAATGGGTGTGGGAGGTAAAGAGGGAGTTTAAATACAAAGAAGCAGAGGTTTGATAAAGGATGTATTTGGATATATTTTGCTGCAAATATATCCAGAAATGTATTAGAACATATAAGGGATACGTTATGGAAATTTCTTAGAAATGATTAAACATCTTTGACGAATAAACCATGGACCCTGAGGGCTCAGGACTATAGTTTTGGAGGGCACCAGAGGAAATTCACATAATACAACCCACAATTTGGGGAGTAGCAATTTGGGTCTTAGAGGCTCAAGAACAAATTACTTCCTTGAGTTTGCCTGCTCATGTGCAATTTTTTCAAATTACAGAGTTGTGATTTAAAGAAATGGTTAATTCATCTCTCGGTTCTCATAATAAACATGAGTGGTACAGACAGAATTACTGTAACAGTCCTGGTCTTCACAAAAGAAGAAATTGGAAATCACATAAGTGGCACCAGGTTACAGCAATTCTAAAGGCACACAATGCCCGTTTCTGGATTAGTTTTCGAGGTGAGATTGTCTTTTCAAATCCATTGCCTTCTTGAACAAGATTCGCTTGGGAAAACAACAACATCTGTCTATAACTTAGTAAATAACATAATTAATTTTGAATAAGAATATTTAACTGTACTTTAAACAGACTAGGTGCTAGAACATGAGATATCAAAACACAGTATGAATGTAGGTATTTTAAAATGAAAATACATACCATTTCTTACAGTAGCAAACTGAACTTGCTCCAATGACTTTTCGATTCATAGTCTTTAAATGGGTAGCAAAATGTGAATAATACACAGAGGACTCTAACTTAGGAATTGGCATTTTTCCCCTTCTGCTGGGTATAACAGGAAGCCATCACAGAAGAAGGAACAGAAACTCCTATGATCATAATGAAAGAAGTATTTTCAGTGAAATTGTTTGAGATTCCTTTCTGAAACGATGAAGGTAGCAGAGGCACCAGAGCTCACAGCACCACGACCATGAGGCCGAGGAGAGAAACAGAAACAGCACAGAGACGGAGGTGGAGTGACAAGTGACAACACAAAACGAGGCAGAGGCTTAAAGTCCACATGGCTGAGAGTTTGAGGACCAGCGAAAGAACTGTCTGTCCAAATGGCTAGGAAATTATGTATCCGACAAAAGAATTATTCTTAACATGTTGCAATCTGTTAGCTCCCCCCCCAAAAAAAAAAGAACATTATAAGCACATTATCTGAGTTTTGCATGGCCACTGCAATGGATGATCAAGTCCAGCCAAGAAGTAAAGTGCTAGAGGAGATGTGATTGGTATCAGAGGAGAATAAGGAATAAAGGTTTGACCACTGCCTCGTGGCAATTGGTCTTGAGTTGGTGTGGAGCTGGATTCTCCTTCTCTTTGCTGAAGCCCCCTGGACCCTGCATGATATTCTGACTTACATAGCCATTTGTTCAATAGCAAACATTGGTGAGAATAAGGAAATGATGGTATAAAGCAAAATTTAAATACTCTGTTTGGAAATAATTTAAGAAAATTTGCGAAAAAGTTCTCCAATTAGATTGAAAAAATAATGTGAATTTGTACCTAGAATACACACACACACATAAAGTTGTGGACATTACTCCTCACCCCGCCCTCCCAAAAAAGAACTAAATTTCATCACAATTTTCAACTATTATTATAAGGTTGTGAGATTTAATTCGTTTCAACATATATATTTAAATAATGAAATAGTTATTATTATTTCTGTTTTCTACTTTCAAGCTCTTTAAGCACATGTAGATACTCAATTGAGGAAGCATTATTTACTTATACTCAATTGCTACTTGGGGAGCAATCTAACTAATTAGAAAAAAGTACTAAGTAGTGTGATTTCAGTTTAGCTCTAAATTCTGTCTTTCTTTTAGACTGTTTTAATGATGAATGGTAAGAAACAGTTTCCATTCTCTTCAAAGATCTCTGACAATAGTCCTTTCTAGTTCCCTTTATTTGGTTACTGCTAGATTTGAAATAACTTTAAAGATGAGAGAGAGTCAAGGATTTGCTGTTGTTTATGATTGATTTTATAGCCTTTGGTTAGACATCATTCTGTTCTAGTATAATTTCTATTAAAGCTAAATGTCCACATTCTTAGCTGCTCATATTTTCCACTTTAAAAATTATTTATTGTGAATTAAATGTACATTTACATTTTAGATCATCATATTTGTATCAAAAATTTAACTTTCCAAACATCTCACTAGCTTATCTCGCCCAATCCTCTTCTCTTCTTTCACTTGTATGAAATTATCTCCTCCTTCACCCAAGTTGATGCCTGTCAACTCTGTCTTATTGCATCCATCCTATTGCATCCTCTTCCCTCCCTTCCCCTCTCATCCTTTGTAACCAAAGAAGTTTATTTACTGTGCCTATTTTTTCTTTTATAATTGTGGTATCATACAATACTTATCCTTTAGTGATTCCTCCCATTACTTAGCATAACGTTCTTCCAATAGCCCCTTGTCACTGTGTGTTTCATAGTTCTTTAGCAATCAGAAGAATTCCATTACCCGTCATCTTTCATTATTAAAAAGGTTATCTCTATCATTTTGATTTCCCATTTATATTTGTAAGTGAACTGCTTTTAGTAGTTTCACATGTTAACTTTTATACTGAGTTTTCACAGTTCTATGGACAGAGATACCCCAGATTTTTGCATGTACATGAAATGTGGATTTAAGGTTTCTTTTCATCTCCTGGGGGTTGTTGCAGGGATTATACATTCTTCCTCTAAAGAAAGGTTGGTTTTCTTCACATAGCTTCACAGTTGATGATCCCCTTGATTACTTCATCTTAATGGGAACCCTGAAAGTAAGGAACTATTAAATGATATTTTTCTCAAGAAGTTTCCAGTACAAAAGAAAAAAATGCAGATGGTTTATTTCTGGAGTGATTACTTCTTAGAGAAATAAAAATCCTCTATTTTATACTTTTATATTCAAATGAACATGCTCGAATAATGGTTTTGAACAGTACATTGACAAAAAGCTGCCAGAGATGCTAGCCAGATTCAGAAGATGAACAGGAATAAGGGATATCATAGCTGTTGTCAGATATATCTTGACTAACCACAGAGAATACCAGAAAGAAGTTTATTTGTGGTGTATTGACTCCTGCAAGGCATTCAACTGTGTGGCTCATAACAAATGATAGATTACATTTTCAACAGTGGGAATTCCAGAATACTTGATTTGCTCATGCATAATCTGCACATGGATCAAGAGGTGATAGTAAGAACAGAACAAAGGACACAGAATGGTATGCTGAGCATATATTCAGAGAAGCTAGCTTATATGAAGAAGAATATGACGTCAGGATTGCATGAAGGCATATTAACAGCCTGAAATATATAGCTAACACAACTTGGCTTGCTGAAAACCAGGAAGACTTTTAGCACTTGCTGGTACCGATCGAGGTCTGCAGACTTCAGTATGGATTACAATTCAATGTCAAGAAGATCTAAATCCTCACAGTTGGACTAATAGTTGAAATTATGATAAATGGAGAAAAAGTTGAAGCTGTCAAGGATTTTGTCTTTCGTGAATTCATGATCCTTGCCCTTACGAAGCAAGTGTCAAGAGATCACAAAGGATGAGTTGCTTTAGGTAAATCTGTTACCTGTGAACTTTTCAGAGTATGAAAAAACCAGGATGTTACTGTGAGGACTAAGGTGCTCCTGGCATAAGTCCTGGAATTATCAATATCATTTTCATGTGAGAGTAGGACACTGGATTAGGAAAACTCACCAAGAAACTATTAATTTAAACTTCGTGTCAGTGAAGAACACTGAAAATATCATACACTGCTGAAAGAACAACCTGATTTGCCTTGGAAGAAATATAGCCAAATTGATCCTTAGAAGCAAGGCTGGTGAGACTTTTTCTTACATACTTTGTACATTTTGTTGGGAGATGACAGTTCCTGGAGAAGAACATCATGTTTGGTAAAGTAGAGGCAGCGAAAAGGAGAAAGACCCCCACAGAGATGAATTAATGCCATGACATCAACATTGGGCTGAAGCTCAGGAATAACTGTAAAGATGGAGTAAGACTGGTCAGTGGTTCATGTTGGTGTGTGTATGGTCATCTGATTGGAATCCATTCTATTGCACAAAACAATAAAGCAAATTAAATTGCACTACTTTTCCTACATCTGTAGAGAAGATGACAAAACATTTGTGTAAAAGATGCAAAACAAATGCAGCAGAGAAAAATATTTTTTCAGTCATTCTATTGGGGGCTCATACAACTCTTATAAAAATCCATACATCCATCCATTGTGTCAAGCACATATTTGTTGCCAGCGTCATTCTGAAATTCAGAAAAAGAAACATTTTGTAAAGTATATCATTGCTTTGCTCCAGTTTGTGGGCTGTATTTGGTTTTTGATACTCAGTTCATTATTATTTTATGACTTTTTTTTGAGTTTTTTTGGGGGGGCATTACTGTCCTCTGGTGGTCATGGGAACTACCCAGTCCTGCTCTTGGAGAGCTGCTGCTGGATTGGAACATCCAAGCCCGTGGGCCGCAGTCCCTCACTCAACCACTACACCACCGAAGCTCAGCCCAGTTCATTATTATTGTTATTACTATGTTTCTTTATAAAATATTACATTTTACCAAAATGACACTAACCAAATAGCAATGCAAAATAAGTTTACTTAAACAAATAATAATAGTAATTTCATTGAAACAACAACCCCCAAATATACTGCCATTGAGCTGATTCTGCTCAACATGACTGGACCACAATGTACAATGGTCCTCTGGGCTTTCAGGCTGTCAACCTTGATGAGAGGAGAAAACCTTCTCTTTATTCTGCAGAGCACCTGGTGGCTTCAAATAGCGGACCTCTCCGTCAGCTGACCAACATGTGATCCATGACCCTTTAGTACTCATCTAACACCTGAGAAAAACATAGAATTTCAGATAATAAAAATGGATACCACAAACACAAAATATAAAGATAACTGCAGATCAAAAATATAAATTTTGGTAAAAAATTCTGCTCAGCATAAATTGCTATGCAAATATTAGTTACAGCCAGTCAATTTATGTTTTTTTCCACTCACCACCCCCAATCAATGTATTTTAATGTGTAATTCTATAAATAATATAAACTAGAATGACTTCCTTCTCCCCACCTACATCCTGTAACCAATCATTAGCAAATATATAATTGATCCCACACTCTCTACACAATTAATCTTAGTGAAAGATAAAACTTAGCAAAAATTGAACTAATAAATCAGAAATAAAGCAAAAGATATGACCCTAATTGAATAGATGAGGGATATATAGGATTTTCTTTCATCTAGTTTCCTTTCTGAGGGGTTGGAGAATCAATGAGTATATTAAATAAATCCCAATCAATTTTAAATGTACAGAATATAAATACATGTGCTCCATATGGACATTCCCAGAGATGCTCTTCCCCCTACGAATAAGCAATGAACCATATTGATCAGATCTGTTGTTTGAAATGCTGTGGTGAGGTTGGTGTGTGCCCATGCAGTATTGCATTCTGCTGTGCCCACAATCCCATTGAACGAGGTCTGACTGCACAGCACCTTCCAACAACAATGCCATCCGCTTTCTCTCTTGTAGGCGAGTCATACATGTGCTTAATGGGACAGGGAGACAGTCCTAATAAGTCAGGAGAAATGCTTGTTTGTTTTAAGATACAAGGGAATATTTTTGATTTTTAGTTTAAAGCTTGTTTTAGGGCAATTGTTTCAGGGTTTCATTCATCTTCCCTTTTTTTTTCTAGTAATTATGGAGTTTGTGAGGATTTGAAATTCTGTTCTAGACTTCTCTTTAGATCAAGACTCTCCTCTACAATCTTCCATCCACTTGTTCAGGAGTGGTAGCAGGGTCTCATTGAGTAGTCTGTGTGTAGATAATTTGCCCAGGAGTTCATGTCCTCTTCCTAATCCTGACTCTCTTTTCTCTACTGTCAAAGTGAAAAAAAAAAACAAACCCAAATGCTATCTTCATTGAGTGGTAACATTTTAAAATAACAGGCACTACAAAATTAAGAAAGCAGTAGTTCAGAAGTACTAAGCATAAATTAGGCCAATCAATTGAGGTAGCCCATAAAACTGGGATGTTAAATATACAAATCAAGAAACCAATTCCATGTGATGTTTGCTTTTATGTAAACAATCTCAGTAAATAATATTGTTCATTTATTTTTGTCATTTTGATATTTCAATATCATTTGAACCTTCTCAAGTTGCACAGTTTATGAATTATAATTATGTTCATGAACTGGACAGCCATATTCTTAACTGCAGTTTTCCATCACAGCAAACTCAGTAATTACAATGAGATATCCCTTTCTCTTATACCTTTCTATGGTAGTAAGCACTAAAAAAACTGGCCTTTAAACATTTACCTATTCTTGTAATTTTATATAATTAGGTCATGCAATATTTCTTCTTTCTTGTTTGACTTACTTCACACTACACAATATCTTCAAGCTTCATTCATATCATAACATGAAGCATGGATCCATCTGTTTACTCAGTAGCATACCCTTGCAAGAGAGGGTTTCAAGAAGACTGTGGAACTATTCCACAACATCTTAAAGTCCCTTTATATGTATGTACCACATTACTGCTGTTGTTTCCACTCTTGGAGGAATGTGAATAGTGCAGCAATGTATACTGCATCCAGGCATCCCGCTGCACACAAAATCAAATCCAAATTGATTGCAGATATTAATGCATAACAATAGTAAGATCAAATTTATTCAAAGAAAATATAGAAGCATATCTATAGGACCTATTTTTTTAAAAAAATCATTTGATGGAGTATTTGTACAGCTCTTTATGTCATGTACATTTGTACATTTGTTGCCCTCATCATTCTCAAAACATTTGCTTTCCACTTGAGCCCGTGAGGACATATGTTTTAATAATGGATTGCCTAAGATATAAATGAGCAAACAATGGAAGATCTTAGTCAAACACCAACATAGATTTTAGCTCTTAATTTCATCCACAATGCAAGTTAGAGATATTCCTCTCCAATCATGCATTTTGAAAAGAATGATTACTAATGTAAAATATTTTGCAAGCACAGGTTTGACAGTGGCAGCATTGCTTAGCAGCTAAGCAGAAGTTCAGCATTTCAAAAGATTTGTTTTACTTTCAAAAAGGTGTACAACTTTGAAAACCCTATGAGGCAGTTCTAGACTATAAGTCAGATTTCAGTGCAGAAAATTTGACTTATTTATTGACCTAAATGATCTCTTTTCTTAATTATTGATTCTCCTTTTGGACAGTAATATTAAAATTAAATTGAATACTTTATAATCAGTGTTAATTCTTCATGGTTTATTATTTCAGTGTGCTGAGTAGAAATAATATGATTAACATTTTTCAACTCTGTGGTCCATACTCTTTGATATCACCACATTATCTTTCTTTCTTCTATTCATTTCTTCATTTTGCTGCCTTTTCTCTTTCTATGTTCTTTCTTCACCTACAAACAATAAGTACAGCCATCTGTCCTGCCAACAGTGTGCTGGTGAAGAAAAAGTATCTGTATCTAATACTGTTTTATAATTGTAAGAAAACCTTCCCATGTTAGTATAGATCACATGTAATATTGGTATTAGTATATTATGAGTTTGCTAATTTCATTCCATTGCCCAGGCCAATCTTTGTCAAGGTTATTAGTGTTTCCCACTTTTACTTTATACACTATCAAGAAAGTGCATACAGTTTATGTGGTAAATGATGGATCCATTTCCACTTGTGATCTGTTGACTGCATGCTGTCAGAGTGTTTTATTTCAAATTCTTGCCATCACCTCACTCTCATCAGTGGACCCCTAGAAGAGAGACCTGGTGACATGCATTTGTCTGGATGACAGTGTTAAAAAACCTCAAGGACAGTTCTGTTCCATCTGGTGGAAACTAAATATACAAAAGAACCCAACAGAACCACCAATGGGTTGACTCTACTTAGGTTGTGCTCTCTTTTCATATTCCTTTTTCATCTCAAAATCTGAAATAGTGACATCATTACTTATTTCATTTAAAAATATCACTCGCTCTCACCTCCAAATACCCAGACTTGTGGAAACTTTTTTTATAATAAGTCATTTTTGTTTGCTCCCTCCTTTTATCCAACAGCAGTATTTTTTTGCTGTTGTTGTTGCTGTTGTTGTTTTAACATTTGTGCCAACGACTTATTGAAATGGTCCAATTGTTTTGCATTTATCTGCGTCAACGTAAGACAGGGCATGATACTTTATAGTATTTGGTTCTATGGGAAATTGAATATGGGTTTATCAGTCCTGAAGAGGGCAAGCCAATGGAAATATAGACCTGAAGTGAAATATAGATATGGAATAAGGACAATATAGTGGAAATTCAGAAGTGGGCAAAAGCAAGAAATTGCCACCACCCTGTGGGCTGGAGGAAGTGAGACTGAGAACTCTGTCTCCATATCCTAGGTTAGTTTTAAGCACTATATTTTAAGGAAAGGACACTAGTGATGCAGCAGGTTAACCTCTGGGTTGTTAACTGCCAGAACAACTGTTCAAACTAGCAGCTCAACTTGAGAACGATGAAACCGACTGCTTTCAAACAGCGTTACCGTCTGAGAAGACATACCTGCCATTGAGCTGATGCCAAGTATAAGCAAACTTCCAGAACACAATAGAACTATCACATGGAGTTTCTGAAACTTGTGCAGGTAGAAAGCTTGGGATTTCTCCTGATGAGTGGCTGGTGGTTTTGAACTGCTGACCTTGCATGTAGCAATCCAATGGGTAACCGCTATGTCACCGGGATTCTAGAAGTCCTTGAGAATGGTTCTTTTGTAACCTACAGAATCAATTTGATGACAGTTCATCAGGTTTGGGTATTTTGTAAGGTTGTTAACAGATAAGAAGAGGACTCTGATGATAGTGAAAAGGCTGAAAAAGGCCAAGAAAATAATTATGGAGAAAACAATAATTATTTTGCTTTTTGAAAAGGTAGAGTTGTTGTAACAGAGCAGACATATGACAAAATAGCCTCAAATTTGAAGAAAAGTTAATGAAAATGTACCCTATACTTTTTATAATACTTAAGATAGTTAAGAAATTTATGACATTGATTTTACTTGGTGTTTTGAATTATTAATTTCATTATAATTTTATAATTTAAATTGTCATTTTCCATGTAAAATTATATATATATTCTTTGTCATTCTAGCAGGAGATAGGTAGATCGATGGATAGATAGATAGATAGATAGATAGATAGATAGATAGATAGATAGATAGATAGATAGATAAAACATAGACAATACATCAAAAACCAAATCTCCTGCCATAGTGTTTATTCCAATAAAGAGTGAAAATGGAAAATGGAATTGTTCCCCAGGGTATTCAAGACTGTCAATATTTATGGGACCCTCCATTTTGTCCTTACTTCATGTCTTTAAAATGCATTCTAATTTTCAGTTTTTCACCTCAATAGTGCAGTTTATTCCTGGGTAGGTTACTTTTGAACAGGTTTATTTATTTTTTTTAGAATTCCATTACAAAGGTGTACAAAATTGACTGATGATTGCATGTCATCTTGTATTTTGCAATGTTGCCATATTAATTTGCTAGAAGTGGCATACAAGGTTCCCTAACAGTCTCCAGAGAAGTACCATGCCTTCTACCCACAGAGCCACAAGGCAGATTTGAAGTGTCAGATTTTTCATTAGAACCTACGCACTCAAACATTGTGCCACCAAAGTTTCGTGGTGACTAAGCTCTTGAAATTGAGTGAATTCTGATGCTTAGAAAGCCTGTAGTTCAGAGTAGAACTGTCTAATGTAGAGGAGTTTTCAAAGGCATAAATCTTCATGCATGCAGACCACGACAGCTCTCTGCCATTGAACAACTTGTGCCTTGAATTGCCAGTCTTCCCCCGACTAGCTGAGTTTGTCAAGAGTTCTTTCCTTGGTGACTAAAGTAAAACAATGGAAATGATTAAATTTTATCCTTATATGGATCATTTGGAATTGAAAATTTTATTTAAATAACTTTCTTTTCCTAATTGTATTTTGAACATGTATATGCATACATTTCTACTAAAAATGGAAATGATATATCCAAATTCTATATAAAGAATAAGTCAAAAGTATGTCCACAAAACCATGCAACCTTTTATTAAACAAAAACATCAACATGTAAAGCTGTCGTTTGTCCATATACCCTCAACAATGTCTACACACTTCTAAAGCCAATGCTTCTCTCTATCTAATCATTTCCCAAATACTGTTGTGTTCTTTGAATACAGCATATCAAAATATTCGTTTATTCACTCTTGTTCTATTTATTCACTCTTAAAACATGAGTTTTAAAAACAAATAGAAGTCTGAAGGGGCATAATAGGAATTTAGGATAGATAGTTAAAGTTTCAAAATAAAAACCTTAAAGGAAAATCTTTGTTGCTCTCAAAGAATAAACAGTAATAATGTCCTGAATGAGAAGGGAAAAACAAACACAATCCTTCCTAGGTTTATTCTCATCGGTGCAGTCAGTTGTGAAGTTATTAAGATTTCTTCTAGTAAGCTCTTGTGACTCTACTATGCTGCTTTGAGACAATCTATCAGGATGACCCTCTTTGGAATCTAAAAAAAATAAAGGAAACATTCTGAAGCTATATGAATCCAGAGGTGAATGTGCAAATGGAACAAGGGAATATAGCAAATTTAAAACCAGGAAAGGTGTTCTTCAGGGCTGAGTCATCTGACTATACTTATTCAATCAGTATACAGAGCAAATAATCAGAGAAGTTCATGAAGAAGAATGAGGCATCAGCATTGGAGGAAAGTAGATTGACAATCTCCACTATGCAGATGACACAACTTTGACTGCTGGAAATAAGGACAACTTGAAGTACTTACTAATGAGTATAAAGCGTTTAATCCTTTGATATAGATTATAACTCGATGTAAAAATCAATAAACAAACTCACTGCCATAAAACAGATCATTTATATTGAGTTCAGAAACTAGAACCACAACTAGACCAAATGTAACATCATGATAAAATGAGAAAAGGTTGAAGTTATCAAGAATTTCATCTTGCTTGGATCATCCACAATCAACAGCTAAGAGAACAAATCATGCATTGTATTGGGTGAATAGTTTACAAGCCCCCTTGAAAATGATGATAAGCAAAGATATTATCTTGAGGATAAGCGTGCCTGACTTAAGGCATGTTGTTCTCAGCTCCCTTCTTTGCATGTGAGGTTGGACATAGAATAAGAAAGGCCAATGAAAATCAAAGTATTTCAATTATAATGTGTTCAAAGAGTATTGAAAATATCATCACTGGCAACAAACAAACAAATCTGTCTTGGAAGAAGTGCAGGCAGGATTTTTCTTAGCGGCAAGGATGATGTGATCTTGCCTCTTGTATTTTGCACATGAGTTAAAACATATAGCTGTTGCTTATATCAGGTAGTTATAAAAATATATGAATTATGTCCAACTACAGTGAAAACTAGATTTGTTCTTATACTCTTCAGATTGTCTATAAAAATGAACTAAGTAAGGGCTGAGCCCTGGTGGCATAGTGGTTGTGTGCGGAACTGTGGTCCACAGGGTTGGCAGTCCAAATCCAGTAGCAGCTTTCCAGGAGCAAGGCTGGACCTCCTATTCCCACCAGAGGGCAGTGACACCACCCCCAAAATGAACTACGTCTTGGATTTATGGCAACCGACATGTGTTCTGTCAATATTGATCTCAACTAATCGATGCAAGGTATATCGAGTAATACGGATAGAGAAATGCGGACGTGTGACTATACATGCTTTTGGCTGTGATGTTAATTTTTAAGTTGTACTCAAATGATTGCTGCTGCTGTTGTTGTAAGGTACCTTTGCAGCAATTCTGACCCATAGCAACCTTCTGCACAACAGAAAGAAACACTGCCTGATCCTATGGAAAATACAAGAGACAATGTCACACCATCCTTGCCGCTAAGAAAAATCCTGCCTGCACTTCTGTATAATTGTTCCTCTGCTGGAGTCCATTGTTGAAGGCACTGTGTCAATCCATCTTATTGAGGATTTTCCTCTTTTTCAATGCCCCTTTACTTCACCAAAACGATGTCCTCCAGGGACTGGTCTCTCCTGACAAGACAGCCAAAGTGTGTTAGATGAACTCTTGCCACATTTGCCTCTGAGTAGGCCCCTGTCTCTACTTCTTCCAAGACAGATCAGATTGTCATTTTAGCAGTCTATGCATGGAATTTTCAATATTCTTCTCCAGCACCACAGTTCAAAAAATTGATTCTTCTTCAGTTTTCCATATCCAATGTTCAACTTTCATATGCATGAGTCAATTAAAAGTGCTGTGACTTCAGTCAGGTGCCACTTAGTGCTCAAAGTAACTCCTTTGCTTTTCCCTACTCTAAAGACATTTGGTGGGCTTAGCCCCAGTGGTGTAGTGGTTGTGTGCAGGACTGCGGCTCACTGGGACGGAGGTTCAATTCCAGCAGTGGGGCTGGGCCTCCTACTCCCACCGCCGGAGAGCAGTGATGCCCCAAACCCCCCCCAAAACAGACATCTAGTGTAGAAGGTTTTCCTAATGCAACTCAAATGGGATGTGACTATTTAAACTTGTAGCTATATACCAAAATAAGGAATAAAATATTTTTAACCAACAGTTGAGTTATTTTACACAAGTATTATTACTAGTCATTGTTGTTTTAAAAGAATAGATGGTGTAGAGTTAATTCTTTTGCAAAAGTCATTAAAGCAAATGTAATTAATATTAAATCCAATTAGAGTATGAAAAAGACTCCATATAATTTTAAGTCCACTATAGAACTTATCTTGGAAATGAAAATCTAGTATAAAACAATCTGACTGTCTACATGAAGAAATATAGTTATTGTAAAGTAACTGCTAACTAGATAATAGAAAACAGAATAAAAATAGAATAAAAAGCATGGATCTCTAACAGAGACTAGCTATTTGCTTTTTTCACTTAGAAAGTCACTTTTGTTCATCTCTTCAGGTATCCTTATAAAAAGTATTCATCTGCTGAGTAAAGGAAAACAATTCTTGAGATTCAAATACTATATGTATATCTACTATATCTAAAGAAATAGTACTTTTATTAAGCAATTGTTTTAAAAAACACAGACTCATAAGAATAATATTATAGCTATGTCAGCATGTTAGATGACAGGGACATAACTGAGGTTACAAAGAAAGAAATCAACACTTGTTTTCCCCTGTCACTCCCAATTTAGTTAGTCCAATTCCTCAATTCCTGACACACTGCAATTATATGCCCCCTCTGTACTATTGATAGTACTTTTATTCTTCTCTGCTAGTTATCTTCAGCCCTCAGAAAATCTATTCTGGTGGATTTAGTTTGCTTGGATCTGTTAATATAAAACATGTATAGTCACACATGCACAGCCAATATACATGTTAATGTACATAGATTTTTAACTAGTCAAATACAATAGGCAAAGGAATTTGAATATGAATTGAATTTGAATTATGAATAGCACTAAAAAAGATAATCACAGACTCTCAATTGCATTCATGAAGATTTTGTACATTGGCCAAGAAACAGTCACTTGAACAGTACAAGGAGATGCGGCGTGATTTAAAATCCATAAAGGTATGTACCACAATTTCATTCTTTTACCATACTCATTCAGTTAAATGCTAATCAAATAATTGAAGAAGATAAACCATAGGAAGAACACAGCATCATATTTAAAGAGAAAGAGAGATTAATTTATAGCCCCCCCACATGCAGCTAACACAAGCTTGATTTCGGAAAGATGGGGATTTGAAACAATGAAGATCAAACATGACAGCCTTCAGTATGGATTATATTTCAACTTAGAAACAAACAAATAAACTTATTTCAAACTTGGAAACGCACAACATCTTTATAAATGTAGAACATATTGAAATTATCAAGAGTTTCACTTTATCCAGACCCACAATCAGTGTCCATGAAAGCAAACCACCAAGAACTCAAATGACTGAGGAAAAAAAATGTGACAAAAGCAAGTCATCCACCAAAGACGTCAACTTGAAGAGTAAGTGGCACTTGAACAAGCATTGCTCTTTTCAATGGTTTCAAATGCATTTACAAGACAGACAGTGAATAAGGTCGAATTTCAGAAGACAATGCATTTGCATTATGGGCTTCACAAAGAGTACTTGATGTGTCAAGAACTGCCAGAACAACAAGTAAATCTTCCTTCACAGCAGTATAGCCAAAATGCTCCTTAAACCGTGTACAGGGAAATGTCATCTTATCAACTGTGAACGTGTTACAGGAGACACCATTAATGGGGAAAGGACAGTGTGCTTGGTGGTAGAAGGAACTAATTTCTGAAGAAGAATATCCTCTTGGGCTCAGTGAAGTTAGAGGGCAGTGAAAAAGAGGAAGACCCGCAGGAAGATGAGTTGCTATGGTGGTTACAATGGTGAGCTCATCAGCATACCTGTGAAGATGGCGCATGACTGGGCATTGGTCTGTTTTGCATTAATCCAAATTGACTAGGTAACACCTGACAGCCGCAACTAAATGTTTGTCTCATCAATTACATTTTATTTCATCTTAAAATGGAGTGCCCATTCGGTGAACTTTACATTTTATTTTCCCCAATGACTAAATCCCAGATTTCTTCTAAATCTCTATCACAAACAATACAGGAAACATCCGTGTCCATACCCCTTACCAACATAAGAAAAGTACAATGTAAAATCTAGAACTGCTAACATTTCACCTTCAATATTTCTACTGACCGATTGTTTGCTTGAATGACTACGAGTGTTGACATTCTCGAAAAGTTAAAATAAAAGTTGCCAGTTAGTCACTGACAAGTCACAGCACAGGTAAATCATGCTCTGTGGGATTCTCAATGCCTTGCGGTATGTAAGTAGGCAGGACAGTGCCATAAATTATCTTTGAGTGGACTACAAATATCGGCCTTTAGCCAAGGAGTTTAGTGAACTAACTGTTCGTTCCATGCAAGGACTGCTCCTAATAAGTACAGGGGTGATTATACACGAATCTTACATGCTCTGATGACACAACCTAACTTTACTTTTCCAAATAAGTGTAAAATATATTAAATGTGTGTGCTCTTCTTTCTCTAATTTTGCCTTCTTTTCTGAATATTAAGCATGTCTTCTTATGTGCCACTGCATTTTTCTCTTTAGTTAAACCATATCTTTGCCAAACTTATATTGAAATCAATTATGCTTTGTTAATGTAGAATTATGGTGAATTTAAGAAAGAATATCAAACAAGATCATCACTATTTTTGAAAGAATATAAGGGGGCCTGAGTCCTGGTGGCATAGTGGTTGTGAGCGGGACTGTGGCTCACTGGGTTGGCAGTTCAAACACAGCAGCACATCTCCAGGAGCAACGCTGGACCTCTTACTCCCACCAGAGGGCAGTGATGCCCTCCCTCCAAAAAAAAAAGCAAAAGAAAAACAAAACAAAGAATGTAAGCCCAAGAGAATGAATTGCTGAGTAGTCAAGAATCACACAGCTTAGATATGAATCCCAATTCTGTACTTAATAATTTTATTACTCTTGAACATCTCTTAATTTTTGGTTGTCAGTATAGTCTTCTTTTTTGTCAGTACCTTCTTATGTAAAAAAAAAAAGAAAGGCATGTTGTTAATGGCAACCTCTAAGAGTCTGGGGAAAATGAAATGATACGTGGATGGTATTTTAGACAAAGCCCAACTTTAGTGCCACAAGCAAATGTCACAAAGTCAATGTTGACTCATTGCGCCCCTTGTGGTTTTCCCAGACTGTAACTGTTTACAAGTGTAGAAAACCCAGACTTTCTCCTGAGGAGTTCCTGGTGGTTTTGAACTGCTGATCACGAGGATTGTAGCCCAAGCTCTAACCATTACACCACCAATGCTCATTCAATAAATAAGTGCTTTGTAAGACACACTTCCCCCAATTTTTGGTTAATATTTGGGTTTCTCCAATTTTGTACAGATGATTTTATTTACTGCATATTATTAGGTAAATTAGATAATATATGAAGGGGCAAAAATTGCTTTCAAATGAGTTCTGAAAAAAATGCATTAATATTAGCTTCCTTTCACCATTTTTCTGTATATACGTTCTGTCTTCCTTTCATAGTTCAGCTGAACAAAGCTCACATCAGGACATGAATCTGAGAAGCCAAAAACCTGTTCACACAGCATCTTCCTACATTTGTGACATGTTCTGATAGATATCCTAAACCGTTTCCAGGACAACAAAAGTTATCTTCCTAAAAGGTAACGAAATAATATACCCCATAATGACATATTATCTGCCATCGATTTGTAAATATGAATCTGACCTATACCTCATTCTGGCCACATGTTTCTTTAGTCATTTTTTAACCTATAAGTAAAATCTTAGACTCAAACTTTAATATCTTCCTTGTTCTAAATTAGAAGAAATTTGCCAGCTCTTGCTATGAATTTGTGCAAATATATAATATATTATTATGCTCATTAATCAACAGTGTACAGAGAAAAACAATATAGAATTCTAGATCACACTCAAAAAAGCAGTTTACATAACTTTATGAACAGCTGTTGATAGTCTAAGAAAAATAAATTGTGTATTCTTAATAGTAACATGATTTTTTTTGTCTCAGCAAAGGTAGGAAAAACAAGTAATCAAGAACAGTTTGCCAAAAATATATTTTAAGTCCAACAGCTTAAACCAAAGTCAAATTTGATTTTTCAATAGCAAGGATTCTATTTTAGGGTTTTTGTTTCAATATAAAAGCAATTCATTTTTAACATACTTCCAACTGCATATTAATTCCTATAGTTAAAATCGAAGTATACATTCCTACAAAATAAACTAACTAGAAATAGGCTTTATTTAAATTAGGGAAATTGAGGGATTATGACCTGTTTAAAAAATGACATGACAGTGGCATCTGACCACATCCAACTTCACACAGGGGGAGAAATTCACATTTCACATCAATATCGACAGATAAAGCCCAATGTCCCTGAGGGTGAGGTCAGATATGTCCCATCTTCCTGCCTTCTCACCAATTCTGTCCCTCCCACAGCTCGAGTTTGTCAACAGGGTTTAACAGTTCATGAAATTGGTGACACAGAACTCATCCTCCTAATAATGGGGTCTGCTATGCAACTTACCAAGTAATAAACAATTCAGTTGAGAAATGCTCAGGATCTACTTGTTTAGTTAGCACAGTACGTGTGATCCCCACAAGCAAGCCTCTCTCTGGGCCTCAGGCTTTTGGCCTGACTTCTAGCACACTCAGAAACATTGCAGATGTTTTTTTAGGGCTTCTAATAGATGCTGAACAGTTATGCTACTATGTCATAAGTCTCTGTCCAAGTCACTCAGCTCTAGCTTCCCAGATAAGTAACTAGAATCAATGCAAGCCATAAGGCAGTCTCTTGCCTGAAAGTATCAACTACACTTCTCTGGTCAGCAGTTCAAAACCACCAGCAGATCTAGGGGAGAAAGAGTGGGTTTTCTACTCTTATGAAGAGTGACGGTCTCCGAAACACACAGGGGGCTGCTGTGACTCAGCATTGACTGGGTGGCAGTAAGTTTCGTTTGGTTTAGTCTCCTACTCATGCTCATGGTTCTGTTCCTGGTGCTCCTCTGCCAAGTCTATGAGTTCACAGTTGTTTCCTGGATCAAGGAATATCAAGGTGCAGAGACCTCATGTCCTAAAGAAAGCACTGCACTTCTGGCTTTCCTCTCTTGATGGTAATGAGTCCTTCTCTTCCTGCTTCTGAAATGACTTCTTTTGTATCCGGCAGGATGGCAAACACAGTGATGCCATCAGTGACAGTTAACATTAAATCCTCTCAGTATCTTTCCCCAAGTTCTCACTATCAGCATCCAGAAAAAAAGTCCTTTATTGGAGAAAGAGACTTCTAATGACATCTTAGGAGAGCTATATTTCACTACACTGCATAACCTGGTAAAATCCATGATTTAATTGAATAGGAAATATATTAAAGATCATAGTAATGTCCTAATGGATTTCAATATCCTAGCAGTTTAGTACTAGTTGAAAAAAATCCAGAGATTATTATCTAGTAATATAATTCTATGATTTATATTTTGTCTAAGTTATGTTAGATGTGAAAGGATTATCTAGCTACTATTTAGTTTATTTATAATTTTATACTCTCTAAAGCTTCTTACCCCGTGATCCAAGTTTCCTCTTCCCTATATCTTATTGACATGTATTCTACTTTGTGTTTATAGCAACTTTGTGTGTTATAAATAGGCCTATGGATTTGTGCCTATATAATAAAGGCAAAAATTTAAAACTCACATAAATAGACAAATTATCGGGTTTAAATGAAAGTTTAATAAATGGAAAATAAAGGCAAAAATAAAAGTGAATGTGTTAGAAAAAGTGCACAATGTACCTCTAGTAGCAGTGTGTAAGAATATAAATTTGGAGTTAAGATGAATTCACTCTCAATTCAGACTCAATTTGTCTAGCTTTGTGGATGAACTTTTAACCCTATGAGGCTAGAGGGGGGAATGGAGGGACAAAAAGGAGGAGCTGATACCAAGGGCTTAATAGAAATTAAATGTCTAGAAAAGAACCATGTCAACATATGTACAAATATGCCTGATACAATTGATGTATAGATTTTAATAAGAGTTGTTAGTGTTCCCAATAAAATGATATTTTAATTAAAAAACTCTTGTATATACCCATCTCCCCTCTGACCATCACCAATTGCTCATTAGTCACCTTCTCTCCCTTTCTTTCTTTCATTCTTATTTTTTTCCTTGCACTTTATTATCCCTTTCTCTGAAAAAATCTTATAACAATATCTTCACAGCATAATGTGATGTTATCTGAAATGCAAGTAAAACCTATTACATATCATTCCCTTGCCGAGTCTGTGAACCACCAAAAACCCCGCTCAAAGAAAACAAAATGGAATTGACCTCATGAATTCTCCCAGCTCTTTGTGGTTGCTCTGAAATAGCCTAAGTAGTTCACAAATATATGTTGTAAGTATAAAGCTGTTTTCCATGTCAGAGAAAAAAACTCTTAAGGACACTGGAAGGCTATAAAACTGCTTAATCTGTTCTTGGGAACAATGAGGAAAGTATCTATATTTCAGAGTTATTTGGGGGATTTTGAATTAGAAAAAGTGGAATAGTTATTGAAAAATGTGGAAGGCCTATATTAAAATGCATGTGAAGAGAAGAGCCCCAATGGTGTAGTGGGTTACATACCGTGCTGCTTACTACAAAGTCAGTGGTTCAAACCCAGAAGTTTCTTCAGGGGGCAGTGATGCCCACAAAAAAATGCATGTGAAGAAAAGGTAAGATTGTTGCATAGTTTGCAAAAAAAACAAACAAAGGTGAATTAATAGGTGTGGCAGTCATGTGCTTATGTTAATTTTATGATTGAAATGTAGGGGTGGAGTCTAGCCTGTTAATCTGGAGATAGCCATTGAGTAGCCAATGAGGCCTCTATGTGGGCATGGCTTTCATCTGAGACTCCTGGGAAATCTCACGATATTTCCCTTGTGAAGATGAGAAGCTATCTCCCCAAGTTGTTGGGAGTTAGTTTCAGAGATGGTTAACCACAGGCAACACAGAATGGTGGTGGCTGGGAGGCTGGAGTAGCCAGTGGAGAGACTACATGGCTTTGCCCTGATGGAATCAGACCTCTGAGGCTGGGGCAGCTACATGGAGGCCTCTGCCAGCGATGAGTTGCTTCTGCAACCATGGGATGCTGTTGATGGACCCTGAGCCCTGGAAGCGAGGAGCCATGGGGAGACCTCTGTCGATGCCAGGACACTGTACCCACTGACCTGTGACTTCATCAGTCAGAAGGAGACAATATGGACTGATTTCGGGCATATGGGTTAATATCGGACTTGTGATTTTGAGCTGGACTGGGCTGGGATGTTTTCTCCATGTCCTGTTCCTCTTGAATATAAACCCATTCCTTATATCCATATGTGTGTCCTTGAATTTGTTCCTCTAGTCTACCTGGACTTACTCAATAGGTAACATGTCTTTTACAGTACCTACTGTACTGTTCCCATGGAGTGTCAAGAACTCTGGTTGGTGAATGAAATTTACCCAGATTCAACTTAGAAGACAGGTCAGATGATCTCTTTTCCATAGGCCATAGTCTTAAAAAGTCTATTCATGGGTCACTTGAGTTAGAATCTACTCAATTGCAACTAGTAACTGCACCAACCCATATCTTTGTTTCCGCCCAGCTACAAGGGGGTACCCCACCCCTCCAAATCTGTAATCTTGGGTTTTTTTTTTTTAAGTTGTGAGTCTAATTTTTTTTTCCAAAACAAACTTATCACCTTCAAACTACTCTGCATTACACTTAAGGCATCTGTCAAATCTGTGATTCCATTCTTGGAAACATTTTTCAAAATCATCTCTTTGGAGAGCTGACAGCACCGCCCTCATTTTTTTCTACATGGCTAAATTGTGGTCATTCAATTTCCTCTGCGCTCATGAAATAAAAGCGTCACTGAATGAGGTCAGGTGACTTAGGTGAGTAGCTCAAGAGAGAAATGCTGGATTTTTTGTCAAAATCCTGACACATTATGATGATTGTCTGAGCAGGTGCATTGTCATGATGTCAAAACCAGCCCTGTCACCAATCAGACCTTTTTAGTTGCACACTGTAAGTCAATCTTTTCAGAACCTCTAACTAGAAAGTGTGATTAACAGTATGACGTGATAGAACAGACTCCAAAGGCTGTCAATTCAACATTTTCATCTGCATGAGGAGTTGACAGACTCTTTTAGTGAGGCTTATCGTCATCAACATTTCACCTTCTTGGAAATGAGAAAACCACTTGTAAACCTGAGTTTTTCCCATAACACTCTTCTTGTAAATGGTGTTAAATATCACCACGGTTTCTGTGACTTTTTAAAAACTCACTTTATTGTGGGCTCATAGCACACAATCCATACTTACATTCAGTGCATGTCAGGCACATTTATACAATTATTGCCCTCATCATTCTCAAAACATTGGTTTTCTCCTTGAACCCTTGGTATCAGCTCCTCATTTTTTCTCCTTCTTCCTCACTCTCCTCTCCCTCAAGAACTCTTAATAACTTATACATTATTATTATTTTGTCATATCTTGCACTGTCCAATGTCTCCCTTCAGCCCCTTTTCTGTGTTCCATCCCACAGGGAGGAAGCTATCTGGTGATCCTTGCAATTGGTTCCCCCTTTCCACCCCACTTTCCCTCTACCCTCCTAGTATTGCCACTCTTCCCACTAGTCTTGAAGAGATCATCTGTCCTGGATTTCCTGTGTTTCCAGTTCCAATCTGCACCAGAGTATGTCCTCTGGTCTAGCCGGATTGATAAGGTAGAATTGGGACCTTGATAGTGTGGTGGGAGGAAGCATTGAAGAACTAGTAGAATGCTTCACCATTGCTAAATTGCACCCTGACTGGCTAGTTTGCTCCCCATGGCCCTTCTGTAAGGAGATGTCTGTTGCCCACAGATAGACTTTGGGTTCTCAATCTGCCCTCCCTCTCATTCACAGTGGTATGTTTTTTTTTGTTCCTTCATGCTTGAAACCTGATAGCTTTTCTTGAGTAGGAAGTAAAATTTCAAAGCCAAATGCTATTCTCTTATATTAGCCATCACAAAAAAAAAATGAGTTTCAAGTGAAAGTACTTTTATGAAGAAAGTCACGGAGGCTAGAGGGAACCCTCCCAGGTGATGCCACTGATTTTACAGACTCAGAGAGAGCTTGTGAATTACTGCCTAGTGGGGAAAATGTGTTCTATTCAAATTCAACTCCACTCAGCACAATTCTATGGTTTCAGGCTAGCCCCTCAAATTTCCTGGACATTCCACATTGGTCACTGGCTTTGGAGAAATTCCCTATGCCTCTGAGGAGTCTCTCAATCTAGGCTCAATTTTATTTGAAAAAAAAAATTAAAAACTACTGAGAGTAGCAATTAAGTACATGAATCCTGTGGTATCATGAGGTATCAAAGGGATACGGTATCAGGCAGCAAGGAACAAAAATCTTGTCCTTATGATTGAGGGGAAGTGTGGACTGGGGACCCAGAGCCCATCTGTGGGCAATTGGATATCCCCTTACAGAATGGTCTCAGGGAGGAAACGAGCCAGTCAGGGTACAAGTTAGCAATGGTGTAACATACAACTTTCCACTAATCCTTCAATGCTTCATCCCACCCCACTATCATGATCCCAGTTCTGCCAGGGAATGTACACCAGTACAAATTGATACAGGAAACACAGGGATTCCAGGAAAAAGCATCCCTTCAGGACCAGTGGTGAGCGTGGTGATACTGGGAGGGTAGAGAGAAGGTGGGGTAGAAAAGTGAAACCAATTATTAGGATCTACATATAACCTCCCTCCTGGAAGATGGGCAACAGAAAAGTGGATGAAGGGGATATCGGGCAGAGTAAGGTATGACAAAATAATAATTTATTAATTATAAAGGGTTCATGAGGGATAGGGTAGTGGGGGTGAAGGAGAAAAATGTGGAGCTGATACCAAGGGTACAAGTAGAAAGCAGATGCTTTGTGAATGATGAGGACAGCAAATGTACAAATGTGCTTGACACAATGGATGGATGTATAGATTGAGATAATCATTGTACAAGCCCCAAATAAGGTGATTAAAATAAAAGCATGAATTATGGAATTCTACTTTCTAATTTTAATCACATAATATTATTGGTGCATAATTGTGAAGCCTCAACTCCTTCGGTTATCTCTTCTCCAATTTTAATCATATGCAAATTGGAACATATAGCTAAGGAACCTTCAAATACAAACTTGAGCATATTCCGTTTGAACTCAGAGATCATCTCAAGGGTAGATTTGACACACTGAGCTTCAATGACCCCAAACTAGGTGATTTTATGTCATATATGAAAGAAGTAAAAGATCATTGAAACAAGGAAAAAGAAAGAAAATACTTGTGGAGGTTTGAAGAGACTGAAACAAAGTAAAGCATTTAAATGAAATACACAAAGACTTGGAGCTTAAAAGCCAAAATATAAGAATATGTTCAGCAATTCTGAAGCTGGAAGAATGGAAGACTCAAGCATCAAGTTGAACTGCTGAATGAGTCTAAGGTCAAAATATGATGCAGTAAGTATCAAAAAGGCGATAGTAATCTAAAGTGTCACTGTACCAGAAAAGAAAGAGAGATAGAGAGAGAGAGAAAAGAGAAAAATAGCAAGAAACAGATAGTGATCAATCATTTTAGGAGGTACTACACTTGATTTTAGCCAAAAGTCCGAGAATCTATTTTTTTAAGGAGGTGCCATATAAACAAGATCCAATGGTATCGAATGACAGTATACAAGTGAAGAAAAATGTCTCTGAAAAAGAAGACTCCAGGAAGTGACAAAGACTAATTGAAATGCTTCAAGTAATGGATACAACAACGTGTTCAATTATGTATGCCAAGAATATTGGAATAGTGTTTGGGAAAGCTGGTTATAAAATATTTCCAAACATAATATGGAAATGATTAAAAAATGTCACTAATATCACATCCAAATAAAACAAAAGGTAATTGAAAAATAGTTGCTGCCTGAAATTTAAGCCACCACCAAAAGAAGACTTGACACAAGTAATATCATTACTAATATCAGATAGGTTTTGGCTGACAGGTGATAATAGTGTAAAGATGTTTACATGTGTTTAATTGCCTATGCAATGATACTTGACTGTGTTTATCATTAACAAACTATTGATAGAATTGTGAAGGGTGGAAATTCCAGAACATTTAATTTGTGTAACATGTAACTTGAAAAGATTGAAAAGATAGATTGAAAAGACCCAGTAGTTCAAATAAAATGAGGAATCCTGGATAGTTTAACATAATGAATGGTGTCTGTCTTTCTGGGTGGTATCTGTTCACCAGACATATTCAATCTGTATATTGAGAACATGATCCAAGAAACTCTATTGTATGTAAAAGGACATGAGATCAGGATGGGAGGATTGTTTATTAAAAACCTGTCATATGCAGATAAAGCAACTTTTCTTGCTTAAAGCAAAGGGGGTTTTAAACACTTACTGATGAGGATCAAAGTATGTATCCAACTGTCAATATGGTTTGCAACTCAATGTAAATATAAGCATACAGGTACTAGTATGACCACACCTATGTCCATGCACACACAAACATGTACATAGAAGAACATACAGGGAAAGTTTCCCATGATTCAAATAATAGATTGTATCACATTAAATGTATAAAAATAAAAATTGAAGTTATTAAGGTCCACAATCAATGTTCATGGAAGCAGCATTTAAAAAAATCAAATGGCACATTGCATTAGGCAAAATTTTTGCACAGGATATCCCTTTTGAGGACTTAGGTGTTCCTTACCCAAACTTTGGTATTTTCAATCACCTCATATGCATGTGAAAGTTGAACATTGAATATGTAAATCCAGAGGTGAATCAATGCTTTTGAATTATGGTGCTGGCAAAGAATATTAAAAGTACCATACCTGCCCAGCTCGTGCCATTACTTTGCCCCTTTTTTTCTCTTCTTCTTTTTCTTTTTCTTCTTTCTCTTTTCTTCTCTCCCCCACACCCCACCCACCCCACGGACTGCTATGGTATAGCAGGTTTGTGTTGGCACTGGCAATCGGACTGTGCTGAACGTATAGGGGCTGGAATTCGGACCTGACCAACTTGGTGCCATTTTCCATGCCCTTTCTTCTCCCTCCTTTTACCCTGCGTGCTGTTCTGGAACAGCAGGACCATGGTGGCACGGGTGATCAGACTGTAAATGAACGTGTAAGGGTTGGATATAGGACCGGATCTGTTTCATGCCAATTCATTTTTCCCCTTCCCCCACCCCCATTCTTGTACACTGCGTGCTGCTCTGATTCATCAGGTCTGTGTTGGCACCTGTGATCAGTCTGTGGCTAAACGTGTAGGTGCTGGAATTCGGACCCGAGCAGTTTCGTACCAACCCCTCTCCCACCCCCCCAACTTTCTCCCTTATTTTCTTTCTCCTTTTTCATTTTTTTCTCTTTTTTCTTTTTTCTCTCCCTTTTCTCTCCTTTTCCTTTTTTTTCCCCTTCGCCAGCGTGCTGCTCAGGTGTAGTAGGTCTGGTTTGCTGCAGGCATTTGGACTGAGCCTAAACGCATGAATACGCCCCACTCTCTTGAGGTGCCTGATCTACTACGCGGGAATTCAGATCACTCCAACTGTGCTTAGTTGTACCATTATTATTTTTTCTCCTTTCTTTTTCCTCTACTTTTTTTTTTTACTTTGTTTTCCTCCCTTTTCCTTTCTCCCCCCTGC